>RBNI01007358.1:0-10395 GCA_003990745.1 Jimgerdemannia flammicorona | reverse complement strand
GCTGAACCTACCTAGATGGGCGATATAGCAAATGGTATAGGAGCCTGTTTCGGCAGGTAAGTTTTGAGCAGTACAATGCAGATGACGTTCTGCAACTGTAGGAGACGCGTTCTTTCTCATCCCCTGAACCATTGCGTTGGATAACCAATGCTCGCGCGCCAGCAACGCTCTAAACGGACTTTCCGGCTCCTTCGAACAAGACCCGGCCCTCGGGAAGCGATCTTCGTCATAGATTTATATGAGGGCGCCAAACTGGGAGCCATCGATCGGTTCAGAACGCACCTCCGAGTATATGTCACCCTACGAATTTGGACGCAATGGGAAGGACTGGTTGTGCAAGACGTATTGTTTGTAAAATCGGCCGCACAATCAGAAATCAAATCGATTAAACTTGCGTCAGCCCTCTCCATTGCTATATTTGGCAAATCGTCTTCTCTCTACGCACGGTTGGGGCCTTCTCTAATCCTTTCAAACAAAATTTGAAACCGGCCTTGCCCCTGAACCTTACAGTTTTTTTTTTTTTTTTGAGAAACTGATTCGATATCTCTTAGTCTCAGAAGTGGTCGTTTTAGGTGTGGGCGGAACAAGCCCATTCAGCCGCGCAAGCCAAAGACAATAACAAACCCCGGCGTATAATGAATCCACGCCAGCACTGTGCATACGAATTCCGCCGAAGGATGTTGCATAGTTTTCGATCCATTTACTTCCTAGTAAATTACATATTGCAAATTTTGCTGCGGCAGGGTTCCGGGATAATAATAAAAAATCTCAAATGTATATATATAAGTGTAGTACGAAAAATAAATACTCTGGCAAACCCATAACAGGATGGCCCATGCACAGTACTTCTCGATTTGAACGCTTTTTTTGTGTGTCAACGCCTGATCGGACGGCCGATCCATCCATTGTTGACATGCCCCCATGTAACACGGATTTCGGTGAATCAATCCCAGAGGAAGCGGGGTTTTTCGACTCTAATGTAGTTGGGCGAGTGAGCTTTGCAGGCTCGTGCAGTTTTATAACGAGCTTACACCAATCCGACGGACGTCGAAAATCAAAAAAATGAAAATCAAAAAATAAAAGTCAATATTGTCGGGAGCTATGAAACGCATTGTATTCGATTTTGGATCATGAACATTGATGAAGCAGTATGTAATAATGGAATTATAATTATGCATGACATATTTGGAAACCGGTTCTTCATAGTCTTTCGCTCGTCCCAAAAACGCTAACCCCTATGTCCAAGATTAAAAAATAAATAAATAAATAAATAAATAACCCCTCAACCAAGTTGAATGTGGATGTGGTATGTATACAAAACATGATATGTATTTATAGATGAACGGAACATTTTTCAATAGTGTCCGAAAAATCGGACAAGAGACTTGTGCGCACGGGTCCCGCTTGGACCCATTTTCGAGCAAGACCATCCGGCCAATGGAAAGGTCTTTGTTTTCCCTCGACCATGCTCCCCTCCCCCACCTACCACGTGTTGAGTGCGGGCAAATGTCAAAACACTGGGACCCGAGCAAATCCAGCAAGCCGGGAACAGTCCGGACGTGTCAACAAACGGCCCAGAAACAATGAACCCAAATTTGTTGTAGTAACCATAACAGGCCAGTTCCCGGTCAAACAACAATTATCACATCATCTGCATCAACAACTTCGCAGTAATGTGTTGATAGTATTTGCCATATATATGTATCCTTATTTGCTCTATGTACAATGTCCATTTATACTATAATTTGGAAATAACTTTGGTGAGAGGAAAGAGGGGTAAGGGGTTTGAGAGGGTATGTACAGTCTTTGGTTTGGATGCAAATGAGCATGGCACCGATGATCGAACGTTTATGTAATGTTTTTTTTTTTTTTTGGCCCCATGATTGGTCTGGGACCGTCGACTTTGGCAAGATCCGAGAAGCAAGATCGGTAACGGCTCACTCGAGGCTCTGCTGCGATCCATCATCCACGATTCAGTTCCATGCGCCATGCAGAGGGTTAAGGAGCTGTAGTCGTCGTCTAAGTGCGATAGCGACTTGTTCGATTCGGGCTGTCGGCGCGGCTAAAAATTGTCCCACTAAAAGATCGGGCGAGCTGCGGACGAAGACTGCCGGGGACGGAGCCCTGGGCAATTCGACAGTAATTTGGATCTGGGTCTCGTGTTCAGGAGATGCCTGCGTTGTATCTGTCGGTTTGGTGGGGGAAACAAGGGGCAGGACTGGGGGAGAGTTTATCGGTGCCGTTTGGATGATGCTGGACATATCCAAATGAGAGGCCATTTGGGACGTGAAACACCTTTGGATCATTTGAATGGCGAGGTCCGGGGGTGGGAGAGAAAGACCCACGACGAGGTACATTCTGTTGAACGGATCAGACGGGGAGATTAGGAATACGGAAATCGTTAAATTCATCATACATAAAATTCTGGCTGTGATTGCTCACCGTATTAGGCAGTCTAGACCTTCCAAACCGTTGACATTAAGACCCTTTACGTCACTTGTCCAAGTTACGATATGAAGTGGCAGCCAGCCCACAATCATTAATGCCACTAAAGAAAGATACCTGGGAAAAAAGGGCAATAACAACATAAGTATCAATAAGCATGAGCGTACGTAAAGACATTACAGAGCCTTAAGGTAACCTTACTCACCAAATTGAGACTGCAAAGGCATCTTTATTTATTATGCGCTCCTTCTTCATCTTTAGAAGTGGGAAAAAGACGTAGCAATATGCGAGTATCACGCTAATGAGGCCAAGAATCAAGACGGCAGCGTGCTGAAGCGTATCAAAAATGTCGACAATATGCTCTCCTAGATCGATTGTATGGACCACGAATGTTTCGAATATGCTATATACAACGGCAAGAATGGTAAATATCCTCGTAACGACGATGATTGCCCAGTAGTATCCGTTGTGCTTCTTCTCGTGCGGGACGAAGCGGCTTCGTAAGCGCATAAGCACTAGGGTGAGTGTGATGGTGTACATAACGGTAACGAGCATGAAGGCGTTGCGGTAGATAATTTCGTTCACGACTGGCGGTACCGAGTCTTGTGTGAAGGTGTGCACCACTGCCACGACCGAAAACAAGCATAAAGATATGCCGTTAAACAGGCACCAGGCACGGAGGGATGTCGGCATGCGTACTGTCTTGTACACGATGACCGCTACTTTCAGCACCGCGCTGGTTATGGCAATGTCGATGTATGAGGGGTTGGACATGGTTGTATATACGAAATGTTCGTGTGCTGCTTGCGGGCGTGATTGATAAAAGAAAGGATGGGGAAGCGAGCACGGAGAAAGCCAGATGGCTCGAGTTGACAGCTGTGCGTGCACAGATATAGCGACGAAAGAATTATAGAAGAGTTGGTGTGACACATCAGAACTATGTAGGCAGAAAGCTGTTCATTTCGGCAAATGCTAATCAAAAAGGCGTCCATTTCCGTGATGGTCGTACCGTATTAAGTAAGACGACAAAGACATTTAAGGGGGTTGTCTACAGATGCTACACGATCGTTGTTTTACGTAATGACCGATTTTCTCACCCGAGTAATGAAATGGCGAATACGTTGCCCAAGCTCGACAGTTTCCATTGCCCAGCGTAAAAGGACACAGAACATGTGGCTCCTCCTGGTTCCGAGGCGTGGATTGTCCGACATTTATTGGTCCAGACTTTGGGGCACGCCCACGAACTGAACAAGGTTCGAGGAGTTTTTCGTGTGTTTGCGTGAAGCGATGGCCATGGAAGCCTTCGCGCGAAAGCCAATGTGTCATCCCAACATGGCCAAAGTACTTTGGAAATGGAAAGCAACGGGTAGAACCTCTTGCGTCATATACAGCTGTATCGTCATCTTTTCTGCCCGATGATGTAGTCTGCCGTGTTACTTCCTCCCTTCAACCGGGCGCTTAAGAACTAATATTGTGTTTAATATACAGAGATGGCTGCCCTTTCCTTCCGAAGATATTCATATTCCGACCTGTTGGTCGTGAGGCCCCCATATTTCTAATCGGGGTATCAGCCCTCTGGATGTCCTGGCGGAAGCCGATTTCGATTTCCAACTCCGAAAAGGCTATATAAGCCCTCCATAAGCTGTCTTTGTCCCGCATGCCCGTGGATCAACCACGACATGGAGAACTTCCTAAACCACGTCAATGGGGTCATTGACTTGAATGAAGTCAGCGCACTAGCCGAAGCACCGAAACCAAACACGAGGCCAACACCAACACCATCTTCTGATCTTATGTCAAATCACGTCGCCCCAACCGTCCAGCACAAGGCATGCATACCATGTCGCCGGAAAAAGAAAGGCTGTCCGCACGTCAATGAGAACGCCCGTAAGAGGAACGTTCCTGGCGTTGTGTGTGCCCGCTGCAAGATTCTCAAGAAAACGTGCAAGGGTGTTCCATGCCGCCGTTGTCGAGAAGCCGGAGAATCCTGCCAACCTCAGCCGGAAAGGAGGTTAACGAAAAAGGCCCAGATGACTGTTCGGCGGTCTCGTTCCCGTTCCGAAAGTCTAAAAATAATCGCAACCACGTCCGGGTCATCCCGTATGACATTCGTAGAAACAATTCCCCGCGATACCGTGCAAACGGTGGCGAATGGAGAAACGACATCACATCAAATGCCGACATGTCTAGCTGCGCTCTCGCCATCGACTCAATTGATTATCTACAATGCGGCCCACGCCGCGCGGCCACCAACGGACGGTGTAACATCCACCTTGTGTGCAATATGCAAGACTCCCCAGCCAACATCTAATAGTCTGCTTTGCGTCCGCTGTCAAGTGGACGACAACCTTTCCTTGGCTTCACGGAACCACCGCACCGCCCTTAGCAACCAACTCGCGGTCTCGCCGGCCACTCGCTCCGCCGCAAGACAAGTTCGAGAGGTAACCCCGCTCGAGACAGCAACACAGCGTCAAGCCTTCCGCTCCAAGATTAGATTTACTCTTCGGTCTATTTCAAGCGCCATCGCATCCATATGCGCAGAACGGTTACTACCAAGGATTGTCAGTGACATCGTGGAAGACCTAACCCAAGGATCTTTTGCAACAACATTTACACCGCATGTGATGCAGTGTAAATGGTTGCAACCGGAGCTGGATTCCCGCTTTGTCATCGCCGCTTCAGACGATGCAGCCTGTGAGGTTCTCGATATGGTCTGTCAGCTGGGAGCCTCCCTTGAAAGGGCTCGGATTTTACGAAACCATCCGACTATTGAAGACGATGTGAAGGCCTTTCTAGAGTTTTTGAAAGAGATTCAAGATGCATTTCAGATCAAGGTGTGTAATGAATGCTCTCAAGCACTCTATTATTTCTTTGAATTTGATTGGGAGCCACTGAGAGTTTGTAAAAATACTATCAAAGAGTTTATGATATGGCGCACATTGGTTTGGTATGACTGTATATGCCTGCATAATGAGCACTGTGTCGCACCTCATTATGCAGATATCACCAATTTTTCGAATAAGGTGACCGAAATTGTATATAAGATTTGGTCTGAATTTTATATAGATTTTACGAAATGTAAATGATTTATTATATATTATATCCCTTAACCCATAGTTATAATATGTAAATTTACATACAATTTTTTTTTTTTTTATATTTTTCATAATTTTTTATATAAGTTATATACTGTCATATAGTGGGCACTGAGTTCTCCAAGTACATCAGATTCTTTTCAAGGTGTATCTCTTAGACCAACTATAAGTTTCTTATAAGCAAGTTCTATTAGAGTGCCTTCCCAAGATCTTATAGTTCTCAAACTTCTTATCTTTAAACTGTTCTATTGTCTCTTAGATTTACTTGCATGGAATTGAGTAGAGGACTGGAACTTTTGTGCTCGAGTGGTTGGGTACTTGAATGCTTGAGTGTTTTAATACTGACTTTATTTTAAAGAAAATGAGAGGGGTATTTATACAAAATGTAATTCAATAGTTACTAAGATATAAAGCTAAATATAAAATCCAATAACCAAATAAGATATTTGAACACAGAAAACTTCAGATTGTAAGTACAAATTTGAATGCCTATATAATTGATTATACAAGATCAGAATGCTGGAATAATTTCTGATAGTTACATAAGGTCAGAATGTCAGAATATTCAAGTATTCAAACAAATAGTTATACAAACAAATTAGAGTAAAATGTTCAAAATCCTGGGGGCTTCATCTTCATCACTATCATTAAGGCTAAAGGTCAGAGATAGGATGTCTTCAAAGGAAATAAGGTCAGTGAATATTTCTGTTTTATTTATTTTACATATATCAATTAGTGAGATGATGTCATCACTGGTGACATTATCATATTCAATAGTAGCAGGAAGGAGATCAGGGGCTCTCCAATCTATGATGTTTTCCTCTACAAAGTAGGAGATAAAGATGAGATCTTAAGGGGGTCTGACCTAGATACTAGGGCCTTAGAATACTGAGATTAATTCTTGTAGGAATTGATCTGGATTATCCTTAAGGATGGAATTCTAGAACTCTTCTATCTCATCACTTTGGTATGTAGATTGGGCTTCTGTGGTCACTATGGCTTTTAGTACATCTGTGTAATAGGCTGATAATTCCTTGAAGTCTGAGACTCTGATATATTCTAAGTTAAGGATTGACTAAGGTGCATGTCTAAAGACCTGATAGATCTTTTTGACTACCCTCAATTCACATACATCTTGTAACAGTGACCCCAGAATAATGACATCAGCACAGGAGACAGCCTTTCCTTGCAAGCCACCAGATTGGAGCACAAGAAGATCATACAGCATATGAGATGAGCAATAATGACTAACTGTGAGTCATTGTGACCACAGTACAAGCATCCTGAAGAATATAAAAGAAGGATCAAGGAACTGCAGTAGCAGCAACCAATAAGAACCACCAATCCTAAAATAGCTCAAAGACTTACCACAAATGAAATGCCTGCTGCCCACCAAACCTCAAGGTCAAGGAATCACCAAGGTATCTCAGTCAAGGAAAGGATGTTCCAAGACATCAGAAGAGCCATGGGGACCTGCTCAAGAAGGACTCCTAGTGTCTACCTGAGTACTGTAGACCCTTATCACTTTATTCTCTACCGCCGTGAAATGGAAACAAGGATCACCATTGCTACCAAATGCCTCCAAATGTGGTAGGAGTACAAAATAGGAAACCTCCTCTGCCAGAAGTTCCCACAGGCCAGCACCCAAGAGCTACAAGATGCTACTCCCATGGACATACGTGAAACAAGGACAGCTAAGAAGATCCATCAGATCTTCAGGCATACACCATAGTTGATCCCCAACTTGGAGTATGTTAGAGTCTCAGATTTCAGAGATCTGTCATCCCATCGCATCAATACACTAGAAGCCAGGGTGGCTACAGAAGCCCAGTCTACTATCACCCTCAACAGCAAAGAAGTAGAAGACTTCTGGCACCCCATCCTCCAGGACAACCCAGACCAATTCCTGCAAGGATTGATCTCAGTATTCCAAGGCCCAAGTATCTGGGTTAGATCTCCCCAAGACCCCATATTTGTTCCTTATTTTGTAGAAGAGAACCTCATAGACTGGAGAGCTCCAGACCTTGTTCCCGATCTCCCTGCCATAGCCGAATGTGATAGTGTCATACTACGTGACATCAAGGTATGCGAAACATGTGACCTACATGATGAATTTGTAGATCTCATCTCCTTCAGTGATGATGATGATGAAGTCCCCATGATCCTGAACTTTCTGCTCTAAGTTCTTTGTAACACTGGATAATGTCAGCACCGGTATTCTCATGTAACACTGGATAATACTAGCACCAGTATTCTCATGTAACACTAAATAATGCCAGCATCCTGAACCTGTACAACCATCAGTACCGACCCTGGAACTTAGTAGTTTTAGTTATTGGAATTTATATTTAGCTTTATATCTTAGCAACCATTAAATTATATTTTGTATAAATACCCCTCTCATTTCCTCTGAAATAAAGTCAGTTCCAGTTTCACTTACATACACTTCCTTGCAAGCAATCTAAGAGATAACAAGACAGTTAAAGATAAGAAGTTTGAGGACTATAAGACCTTGGGAAGGCACTCCAATAAGAACTTGCTTATAACAAACTTGAGTTAGTCTAAGAGATACATCTTGAAGAGAATCTGGTGTATTTGAAGGACTCAGTGACCACTATGTGACAATCTATAGAGGTGGCATCTGTATCTTTTGGGAACTGGTCTGAGAGAATTCCTAGTAGAGGAGGTTTCCTATTTCATATTCCTGCCATATCCAGAGATATTCAATAGCAGTAGTGATCCTTGTCTCTATTTTATGATAGTAGAGAGTAAAGTAGTAAGGGTTACCAGTATCTAAGTTGAGACTAGAGATCCTTTTAGTATAGGTCCTTATGGCTCTTCTGATGTCTTGAAATATCCTTTCTTAGACTGAGAAGTCTTAGTGATTCCTAGACCTTGTGGTTTAGCAAGTAGTAGATATTTTGTTTATAGTGAGTCTTTTGAACTATTTCAGATTTTTGTGAGTTTTGTTAGAGTTGCTATTACTATAGTTTCTTGGTCCTTCTTTTATATTCCTTGAGATGTCTATCTTATAGTTATTATGACTTATGGTTAGTCATCATTGCTCATCTTGTAGCCTGGGTGAGTTATGCTATATGATCTTCTTATACTCTAATCTGGTAACCTATAAGGAAAGACTGTCTTCTGTAATGATGTCATTATTCTGAGATTACTATTATATCTTCTTCCTGAATAATAATTTTCTCTTGAATGTTCTTATTCATTGGTCTAGTCTGAAAATTTTTCTGATCTCATAACTTCTGGTAGGGAATCAAAAAGTGGTATTTATAGACTGGTGTCTTCCTTATATATTTTGGCATAATGGTGAAGAGTAGCTCTCTTCATATAGAGCAAGGACCTGATTCTGATCTTGACCAATCAGTTGACAGTTCAAACTCCTCTGGCTTCAAAAGTTTTATAGATAAGTAGTTGCTAGTACTATATTTCTTAGAGAATGATCCAGACAGATTGTCTGTTGGTCATAGAATATGCTATTATGATTTGCAAACTAGAACCTCATGGGTAGTCATCATATTTTACTTCTTTTATATAGATTTATAATACTTCTTAAGTCTATTCCTATATACTGTGATAGGCAGTATGGTCCCTGAGAGTTTTCTAAGCCAGAAGGTAGTTCCCTTGATATCTTATATATACATAGAAGGGTCCTTCTCATTTGGGCTTCAGTTTTTGTGATCATAGCTTTATCATATTTCAATATAGTAGAACCTTTTCTCTAATTTGAATGGGTTCTAGGGTCTTGGGATTCTTTTCTGCATTTTTTCTTATTAGTGCTTATAACTTGATGATATAATCTTCTGCCTTCTTTCTGATTAAGTATAGTCTCCAGATTTCTGAGTCAATCCATCACCAAGTTAGATCTAAATTTGTGGCTGAGGTTCTATCAGAATTATCTTCTCTAAAGAGCAGTTCTCTTGAGGTAAAGTGTGTACTCTGTGATTATATGTCTTATAAGACAGAGAGGGTAGTTGGGAAGTAGTTATCTCAATTCTCATATATGTCTGAGATCTTGGCCAGGATGTTCTTGAGAGTCTTATTGGTTCTTTCTGTCTGTCCATTTCTTTGAGGGTAATATATAGTAGTCTTGATATGCTGAATCTTGTATTTCTTATACATTATCTCATGGAATCTGTTGATAAATTCTGTACTATAGTCTGTAGTAATTGTCTTGGTGTCTTGTAGTGGCAGATGATTTCTTAGTATAAGAAGTCAGCAATAGAGAGAGCATTGGCTTCTTGTAATGCTTCTGCTTCTATCTATTTGATAAAGAGATCTATAATAACTATAATATAGTGGTTTCTTGATAGAGTTACTAGTAGTAGTCTAACGATATTTATTACAATATAGTAGAAGAGGATGAGTTTGATTCTTGATAACTCAGGTACCTGGTCTTGCTGATCTTGTTTCTATTTTTGATACTTATCACACCCTTTGACAAATTGGTACAGATTTTTTTCTATCTTAGGCCACCATATAGTTCTTCTTGTCTTATTATATATATATATTAGTTTGCTTTGGTGACTCTATCTTGATGTCAGTTATCCTTTCCATTATATATTCAGTGAGATATCTGGCTGTTCAATATTTCTATATAAAGACCACTTTCTGATCAAAGGTCAGAGCAGCTAGAGTAGACCAGATTGCTAGGGCAATTTTATAGTGGACCTTTTTTAGGAAGGTTGAATCAGCTATCTATTTCTTGAGGGCATTATCATAGCCAGCCAAGATAATCTGATAGCAGATTTGAGTGTAGAATAAGTTGGAGTCTTCATTAAGTCCTTAGTAGATAGTATTGAGTTGATCTTTGAGAGCTTACTTGATCTCTTTTTTTTTT
>RBNI01007357.1:0-10395 GCA_003990745.1 Jimgerdemannia flammicorona | reverse complement strand
AAAAAAAAACCACGGGACTATAAGACTTTAAAAAAAAAAAAAAAAAAAAACTAATCTATAACAAATACAAGATTCTTATACCATACTGGTAGCCCTAACCCAACTCTACTCTACTCTATTCTATCTTAATATACTTACTCTCTTCTACCCCCTCCTACTTAAAACCTATCAGATTATTAACTACCTTAATCTATATATTACTCTCTTATATATTTCTTTTATCAGATGATGACAGCAACTCTCTTAAGAGCCCTACCCCTTCTATCAGCTGGATAGAATATCTATCATCAATCTCTCTTATCTTGTTATATTTTCTCTCAAGACTATCCATCTTTCATCCTTAAATATATATAGTTAGCATTCAGCTAACTCTACTCATACTACTAATGTCCACCTAATAGTGAGCTACTTATTACTAATATATTCTACCAACTGCTCTCTCAAGTTATTCTATCTTTTTCCCTCTCTATCTACTTATCTCCTTACTCTCAGGTAACTCCTAACTATTATCCAGAAGTCCTTAAGTATCTTATACTTATCTAACCAATGTTCAGATATCTGAATAAACTCTTTTTTCTGCTCTATATTATAATATTCCTCATACTCAAAAACCCCTCCATCTACTAAGTATCTTGAATAAAAGTTCAACATAATATTTCTCCTTAATATATATCACTACACTACTCTGAACTTTAGAGAAAGCCACTATTGTATCTTAGTACTCTAAGACCAGACTCTATCCCAGTTCCATATCTCACTAATACTCACTAACTACCAGTCAATTGGCTATAGATCCTGTCCCACCTCTTATTAATACTCTATACTAATACTAATATCAAAGTCCACTAATAGAAAACTATCTAACAGAAGCCTGTCTCATCTCTATATTGTAGGTTCTCATAATATCTCACCTTATTACTATATTACTATAGACTAATGTAGTGAGCACTCTCTACCATCTCTTACTAGAATTTTCTGTACTATAAGTATCTACTATTATCTAGTTTAACTATTGATAACAAATTATCTAAAGAGTCTCTAGGGGAGAATCTTACCTCTCAGACTCTCTGCATCAATAGTACTCACTCTCTGCCCCATAACTCAATAGTTCTCTTTAATTATCAAGTCTTAAGACAAAATAACTACTTTGGGAAGTCTATCAGTCTTAGACTTCCTCTATTTACCAATATTGCCAATATCTTCCAGCCTATTTAACTCTATCTTCTAGCTCAAATTCAGTCTTTAGCTAACTTTAGTAACTACTTTACCATCTAAGCTAAAAAGTCTAAATAATATATTAGATATTATAACTTTGAGTAGAGAATTTTCTTAGATAGTAGATATATATTGCTAACAAACTTATATAAATATTCCCAGTATCTAGAATGAATAAATCTTAAGTTAAAAGAGTTTAAGCCTTATCCTGATAGTCTGATGAGATCAGACAGATATTACTTATAACTCTGAGAAGTTAAGAAGAGTTATGGAAATCTGCTATATTTCTCTGATTATATACTCACTATATTATAATATATTTACAAATTGTTTCAGAGTTTAGAGTATCTCTTTTGTATACTATAAGATCCTTACTACTAAAAAAAAAAACTCTTTCAATTGGAGTACTTATTGCTGAGATAGATAAATAGTTATATGTATGCTATTTTTACTAAATTTGGAAAATCCCACTATAGTCTTAGAATTAAATCAACTTAAAGAAAATCAAATAATATTTTGAATTAGACTAACTTATTTACTACTAAGATAATATATCAACTCCTGATTAAAATTTAACAGTTTTACTTTTTAAATAAGTATCTATCTCTTGTTTAAGATTTGTTGTCAGTTTTTATCTTTTGTTAAATATATATTAATATAGTATAGTATTGATATCATCAATATTATTAATATTAGTATAATCTTTAGAACTTTTGTGATTCAAATAAAGAGGTATAATTTTTATTATAGACTTTTTGAACTATATTTTTAGCTAATTCAATATAATTAGCTTCTTAACAATAGTATAAATAATATTCTAGTTTAAGTGTAAAATTAAGAATTAGTATTCATTATAATAAAATAAAAAAAAAATAAAAATAAAAAAAAATAAAAAAAAAAAAAATTATAGTAATAAATTTTTGAAATATATACTGTCTTTAGTACTAAGTAAATTTTCCAAAATAGATTTACACTATCTTTAACATCAAGTGAATTTTGAAAAATTTACATATCAGTATTAATATAATAAATTAGAAGATCTATTATTAAATAGTATTTCTTTAACTTATCTAGCTTCTGTTAATATTTGTTAAATAAAAGTATTCTTTACTATATAATTTCAAAAAAATTTCACTATTACTCTCTAATATATTTAGTAGAAAGTTATAAATTGGAATAGCTAAATAAATTATTACTGAGCTATAAGATTCATTGTACATTGAAAGCTCTTTAATACTAGAATAATATTTTTAATAACTACTAAGTATTATCTTCAATAATATATTATTATAAATCTTTATCAGTTATAACTATTGAGATTAAGGGCTATTAATAAAATTAATTTATTAGATTATCTAAAGAAAGATAAAAAAAATAAAAATAAAAATAAAAAATAAATATAATTATCTCCAATAATTTAATAATCTGTTCAATTATTAAATATATTGAGTTCTACTGAGTTTTAATATCCAAAACAAGGTCTTTTGATTTGCTGATTCCATAAGTTTTATATTATATAATAAATTTATTATAATACTATAGTAATGATCAAATCTTAATAATATTTATTTAGAGATTTGAAATTAATTTTTCATCATCATCAGTCTTCAGAGAAACTAAAAAGACCTGAATAGCCAAATTAATTATATGAGCCATACAATATATATATTATATAGGCTGATAGTTGAGACTAATATAATTGAACTCTATTCTAATTATTTGGAAAAATATATTATTGTTAGATATATTATCTGTTATTATAGTTAATATCTAGAGTGAAAAATCAATAATTTAAAATATAAGATATATACATAACTATTTTTCAAAATCTAATCTTTTTTAAGTACCTAATCTTTTTTAAGAATATTTTTTTTCAAAAATCTGACCTTTTTTGAAAACTCAACTTTTTTAAAAATCTGATCTTTTTAAAAGCTCAACCTTTTCAAAATCCAATCTTTTGAAAATATAACTCTTTTAAAAGATATATTTTTATCTATATATTAAAATCTTAAATATAGCTTCTGAAGATACTAGTAAGATTTTTACAAAAATGAGATTCTGACAGTTTGACGAATTCAATTAATATGCTTTTAAGTTGCTAATTCTGACAAAGCTAATATATATTAATTCAAAGAAATATATACATATTCAGTGATGTTCATGTATCAACAGTGAAGGATATTTAATCTGATATATTCTGTTTCCAAATAAATTAAATTAAAATAAGGTTAATTTGAATAGATATTAACTTTGAAATATTTGAATTATATAGTTTATATAAATTGGTATTTGATAATGCTCAAAATGAACCAAATTGAATTAAATTTATCTTTAATTTAATTCAATTCAAATTAAGACTCAATTTAATTTAATTTAATTTAAATCCTTGATTTAATTCAAATTCTATTCTATTTGAATTTTATTCAAATTCAAAATTCCCCATTTGATTCAATTCAAATGACTCTCAATTCAATTCAATTTGAATTGATTTGATTTATTTGGAAGCACTAATCAAAATATATCCAAATTTAATAAATTTTAGCTTATTTAATATATCTTATAATAAAAAATCTAGTATAATAAAGAATATTAAATTTGGATATATTTCTATTAAGTTATTACATTTTGAATTTGGGATAAATATTTTAAATTGAATTAGACCCTAATTCAATTTAATTGAATCAAATTAAGTCTCAATTTGATTTAAATTTAATTTGATTCAAATTTGATTTGAATTAATTTAATTTGTTTGAAAGTACTAGTATTTGATCTTATCTATAGTATAATTTTGATAATATTATAACTTTATTAAAAGGTGAGTTTAATTTTATAATAGTAATATTTAGTTTCAGAAGATAAAAAAGATCTCTCAAATCTGAATTCTCAATAACTATAAAAGCCTAACTATTATAGATAATCTAGCAAACAAGCTTTTCTTGAAATAATTTTATAGAGAATCTTGGCTATTTAATATAAAAAAGAAATATTAATTAATAATAAATTAATAAGAAAGAAAACAATATAAAAAACAAAAAAAAATTTATAAAATCATATTTTTGAAAATAATAATTCTATTACTTCTATTTAATAATTCTTATATAATTTATCAAAATATACTTATAAATTTATTATTGAGCTATTAATAAACTTATATAATATTTTACAATAGTTATATTTAACTTTAGTATCTCTGTTTTCTTTACACATATTTCTTTATAAACTTCTTTTAAATATTAGAGTGTTTTTATACTTTTTCTTTTTCTTTTTCAGATCAGTATATTGAAACTATACTTAATGAAGCTATATCTAATACTAAAGTTATTGTTATAGTATTCTCTATAAGTAGTTATATAGAAGATATATTTGATATACTTGATTATAATATATTTAATTATTAGAGAGAGTATATATATATTATTATAATTATATTATATAAGAGTTTTGAATTACTATATTTAGTTTTAAATTTAAATTGAATTTTGAATTCAATTTAAAATTTAAACATCAAATCAAATTTTAATTCAAAATTAGTAATAGTAATGTTATCTGAAAAATAGAGCTATATATAACTACTTTTTAGATACTAAACTCTCAAGCATTTAAATCAAATTTGAATTAAATTAGACCTTAATTCAAATAAAATTAAATTTAATTAAACCTTGATTTAATTCAAATTAAATTGAATTGAATCTCAATTTTTTAATTTAATTCAATTCATTCTAAGTACTAATTCAGAGAAAGAGAATATAATTTGTTTATATTTTAGTTTATTTTTTAAGATTAATTTTGAATTAGACTTTGTTCAGTTTTTTATTGATTAGAGCCAATTACTATCTTTATATTTATTTTATAAAATAAACTATTTTAGTATATAGTAACTATAATATTATATATCACTTATTTATAATATCATTATTTGGTCATATGATTACTATAATATTATATCTTGAATTTGCTTACTTGATAATATAATTCTATCATATCTGAGATTCAGTATATATATATATACTCAGTCTTAATCATGAAGAGTTCATACTTATTGCTAAATATAGATCTTATAATTTCATACCTACTAGCCTTTCTATAAAGATATAGTCTGCTTGAGTAGTAAGAGTAAGTACATATCTTACATAGAGTCATTATGACTCATATATATTAAATAGAGATGATTTGAGCACTGTTGTTGAGCCTGTACAGTATGTTCAGCCTATCTGATTTTTAGCTTCTCTGCCACTATTTGAGTCTTTTTTTAACTTTGACATTTCACAAAAATATTTTAATTAGATACTGGAATATAGAGTGATAAGATAGAGTGCTGAAATGGACAGCAAGGCAGAGCTCTGGGGTGAGGCAGAGAGGCAGAGTGAAAAGTGAAGCAGAGCATGAGTGGAGAGACAAAAATGAGACAATCAGAACCAAACACCCTCTGAAAAAAAAAAAGCATGAAGAATTAGGATGAAATATCTTGATTGAGATTTGTGGCTTTTTTTTTCAAGCAGCAAAGCAGTGTGACAGAATGGGCACCGGAATGGGTAGGGTGGCAAGATGGAGTGCCAGAATAGACAGCGAGGCAGAGCGAAGGGGTGAGGGGGTAATAATTTTTCTAATATGCTAACGAATTTTGAACTGCATTAATAAATTTGTGGCTTTTCGACCCCGTATGTATGCTACCCTCTTGGTGATCGCGTCTCTCCTCCATACAATGCCACACTATCCAAATTCTCCCCCGACCGCCACAGGAATACTATCATTACCGCACACCACCGCAACCACCGATCGCGCCTATCGATCAAATTCTCCCGATGCACTGCCCACGTCGCACGAGTCTCCACTATCGACCCCTGTAAAACCAGAGGACAGCTTGAAATACGCGACTCGACCCTTCGACACTGACACCCCTAAACCATCGCGAGGCAAGACGCCCAGATCCGGGCGCGGGCGCGGGCGCGGGCGCGGGCGCGGGCGCGGGCGTAGGCGGATGCCGCCAGTGGGGAACGGCGTGCTGCCTTTCAAACCGGCGTCTACTGTGCCGGTATCGAAGCAAGATAGAGCGGCGGACGAGGACGAAGCGGTAAATGAGGGTAGGGTTGTGGGAGCGAAGAGTGTGGAGCATGCGAGTGGGATGGTGTTGGATGGGAACGTTCTATCCGTTTCGGATGACGAGGCGACTGCCAATGAAGTTGTGGGGCGCTCGGACACCGAAACGATTGCCGGTGAAGTTGTGGGATGCCTGGATACCGTAGAGGAACATGCCCAAATCCCGTCCATCAGCACAGACGTGCCTATGCCATCAGAGAACCTTAACACTGCTCACACGCCATCGACATCTGACTCCGCCTATTCGACCGTCGTGGCCAGTACTCCCAAACGAAGGCTATATCCGGGCCAGGCCAGGGCGACACCTTCGCCGTTCTCGTCCGCTAATACCACGCCCACGAGGTCGACGCGCAGCTCCACGATGAGAAGGTCGACGGTTGGAACTAATTGCGAGGTAGTGGTGATGATAGATGGAAGAAGGAATGGTGGGAAGGTGACGAAGGCGGTACATCCCTTCTTTAAGAAGAAGGGTGAGAAGGCTGGTTCGTGTTGTTTTATTTTATTTTTGATATAAGTAGAGGTATCGCCATCACATTACGACATTCAGCTCACTCCTACAAATTATATTCTTAAAATCACACCTACCATCACAATATCCTAGACGACACAGCACCACTATCGCTTCCCGACCAAAGTTCAACACCGATGAATACTGCTGACATCCCTCTCCCCGACACCCCTCTCCCAAACAACTCAGTCTTGCCGCCCTCGCAAGACACGACCCCGATTCGCCCGCCCGAGGCCAAGCATCCGTTCTTCATGACCCCCGATGAGCGCAAGCGTAAGCGGCAGCAGGAGGAAGAAGACAAGTTTCGCGAGCGCGAGCAACGTCGCATCGAGCTCGCGAACCGGGAAACCGATCACACACGTGACTCGCCATCCGTCCGTACGCCGCACCCGTTCTTCGCCCAGCGCGCGAGACCTGTTGGGATGGACGCCGACGAGTCCCCGCAACCGCTGCAGACACACCTCCCGCCCATTGTCATGGTCGAAGCTTTGTGGCCAGATCGCGTGGCGTATGAGCATGGACATGTGGGATGGATCGGTGATAGGGAGGTGGGGGAGAAGATGACCTTTGGGAGAAGGCAGAATCGTGATGCTAAGGGTAAAGTGGAGAAAGACATAGAGGATGGATTGGAAGAGTGGTTGGGTGCGATGTGCAAACGGAGAAGAACTGCCGATTCCGTTCTGGACCCTCCCCACGTCTTTACCGATCACGATTCCGTCCTGACCTACACCGACGCCGATCTGCACTCGGTCCTCGCGGCCGTCCACCCCGCCGACTCGTACCGCACGGGCGCTTGCACCAGCTTGTTCGACTCATTCTTCTCGTCGTCCATCCCGCCACTTGACCGTTCCACCGCCGACGACCGCCGAAACGCTTCATGGCTCGATCGGTACCGTCCTACGACCGTCGCGCAGCACCTCGGCAACGCGGTCCACGTGACGTATCTGCGCGAGTGGTTGCAGGAGATGAAGGTTGCGCCCATCATGACGCCGTCGAGGGAGGGTGGCGTACGGGAAGAGGGGGGTGATGGGAGTGCAGGTGGGGAGACGAAGATGACGAAGAAGGTTTTGGAGCGAAAGCCCAAGAGGAAGGCGAAGAAAAGGAGCCGTGCGGCGGACCTTGACGACTTTATTAACGACGACGAGGACGAAGACGAGAAGTATTACGTCTCTGGAAGATTCTTGTCGCTTATGCGGGACGCGGCCCCACCCCACTTCGACACCGACGATGATATTTTCTCCGACGAGGAGTTCATGCCGTCCCCGCTAGGTACCTACCGTTCTAGGTCAAGGCCCCCGGAGACTCCTTGGGGAGTGTGGTCCAACATGATCCTCCTGACGGGCCCATCGGGGTCCGGTAAGACGGCGGCCGTGTATGCTTGTGCAGCCGAGAAGGGGTATGAGGTGTTTGAGGTGCATCCAGGGTGTCGGCGAGCGGGGAGGGATGTATTGGGCATGGTCGGGGAAATGGCCGAGAGCCATTTGGTCGCATTTGGGGCGAAGGGTGCGGAGGGGGAGGCCAGGATTGAGTACGCCGTTGAGAATGCGGTGGCGAGAGTGGATATAGGAGTAGGAAGAGAGGAAGTGAGGGAGCAGAGTATTGAGACTGAAGGTGGGGCGAAGAAGGCGAGAGGAAAATCGAAGGGGAGGAAAGGTGATGATAGGGAGAAGGGAAAAGGGAACGATATTACTAAGTGCTTTGCAAAGATCTCGGCGAAGACTAAAGTGGAGTCCGTGCAGGACGATAGCGATGCCGTAACGTCTTCTCCCGTTGAGGTCGTGGAAGTTTCGACTGAGGTCAGCGCGGTACCGGTCGAGGTCGGGGTTGAGGTCGCGACATCCGAACCTCTTCTCATTGAACAGTGTCTACCCTCTCCTGCGGCCGCCAACGTGACTGTAATCCCGTCATTGAATGCTTCCCCTGTTGAGGCAAAGCAGTCGTTGATATTGTTGGAAGAGGTGGATGTACTATATGAGGATGATAAGACGTTTTGGGCGACCGTGATTGCCTTAGCCCAGAAGTCGAAAAGGCCGATCGTGATGACGTGTAATGGTATGCGATGCTTAGGTGCCGATGAATGCAAAGTGAATACGTTCATTATTGATGCGAATGGATGTCTGCATGCTAATTTTTTTTTTTTTTAATCTATTTCCTTAATGTTCTCATCGGCTCTCAGACCCAAGTAGTCTCCCTCTCCGTGAACTCACCCTCCAAAGCACGCTTGACTTCACCCGTCCAACCATCTCCGAACTGGTCCCATACCTACATCTCATCTGCCTTCTCGAGGGCCACTTCGTCGACCCCGGGCAGCTTGCCCTACTGTGCGAGATCATGGAGTGCGATTTGCGTAGATGTTTGATGCAGCTGGAATTCTGGGTCGGGAAGGGGGGAGCGAGGGCCGTGGAGGAGAGCGAGGATGAGAATGCTAGGAAGAGGAAGAGCGATGAGGAAGGAAATAGTGCAGGTTCGGAGGGGACGGTAGATATCCCGGCGAAAAAGAGAAAGGAGGCAAATAAGGAAGGTGTGGGAGCAGATGAAGTCAAAATCGGCAGCTTTCCCAACACGATTACGATGCAGGCTCACGCAGACGAGGCGGGGTCGACGACGCCGGACAATGGTAACCGCATAAGACGATTTCTTCGTCACGATTCCCTGTTCACCGACTGTCTGCTCGTGACCCTGTTTGCCAATGGTGTCGGCCGTATCGATTGTGCTTTGGAGAGGGCACGAGGCGTTGGGATGATCGCAGCGTCCCACAGTTCTGCTGTCCAAACGTTGACTCAGGCAGGCGTTGATATGTGGGTGCAGGTTGTACGGACTTGGGACGAGGAACGAGGAGGTGTGGCTGGGGACGCGTTGGGATTTTGGCACGAGCTGGAAAATGCGGGGAGCGGGAAGGAGCTGGTGGAGAAAGGGATGGAGGTTGATGGCAGGGATGGCAACGATGTGGTGGGTCTTAATGATGAGGTACGGGTGCTCAGGCAGGTTGGTCGTGAGGATAGACCACCGGCGCAGGTACTGAAGAAACGGGCGTCACGATCGCCCGAAGAACAGGCGGAGGAGCTACGTGTCGCAGACCAGATGGACGGACTGTGGCGATCCTTGGAGGATGGCTCGTACGAGGATGCGATGGTGGGGATGTCGGAGCGTAGAAGGGTTCAGGTGAGGGTTTGCTTATTATCTCGAGTAAATTGCCTTACATATGCTTAACACAAAACCTTAAATCTTTATTTTAAATTTCACCGCAGGTCTACGACCTCGACCAATACGAGCCCTGCAAGGACGACGTCTTCGGCTACCCTGTCCTGTGGAAATCTCCAACGGGTCACGACCATTGGGACGCGGAACACGAGATCGGGGCCACTTTGCGTGTTTTGAGTAGGCGCTGTCTCGAGTCGTGCGAAGCGTTGAACGCGTATATGAAGCCGATCGTAGCGGCGGATGTGAGCGAGAGGGTAGTGACGGCCGCAAGATGCGGGCAGAGTTTTGTAGAGGCGACGAGGTAGGTTTCCCAATGTTGATTATACTCGAAGCATCATGTTTGTTGAAACCCGCATAATTTTTTTTTTTTTTTT
>RBNI01007356.1:0-10395 GCA_003990745.1 Jimgerdemannia flammicorona | reverse complement strand
CTAGCCCCCTACGTCTCCCCCCCTTGGGGCCCCAACCAATCCACCAAGCCTTGAAGAGCTCAAGCATCAGCTCCTCCCACCTTGCTACCCTCAGGTTCACAGACCTTCGAGGACCCTCCTCAAATACGCTCCACCAATGTTCTGCGAGCCCCACCCATATCGCAATGGCCCAACCAACTGTCAGCCACTCATTCCCCACCCCCCCCACCAATCTCGACTGTAGCGCCGCCCAATGCCCACCCACCTCAGGGCCAGGCACTGGTACTCCCAATCTCCCCCCAACTATCTCCCAAAAGTTCTCCATACTCTTGCACTCTCCCAGCCAATGTTCAGGGGTCTGTACCACCCCTCCCTCCTGCCCTATGTTATGACACTCCTCACAATCAAAAACCCCGCCATCCACCAGATGGCCAGCTCGAAAGTTCAACATCATATTTTGCCGCAAAAGCCACCACCAAGCTACCCAGATTTTCGGTGGGAGCCATCTCGACACCCCCTTGAGCCAAGACCAGATGCCTGCCCAGTCCCATCCTTCTCCAATTCCAACCCCTTGCCAGGTTGCCGGCCAAAGGTCCTGTCCTAGACCCCGAAGGCACTCTATGCCCTCCTCTAGTTGGAAGTCCTCAACCAGATTCCCTCTCAACAAGAGTCGGTCCCACCTCCACATCTCTGGACCCCAGTCCTCATCCCCTTCAGCACCTTGCCACTGGACTCCAATGTGATGGGCCCCATCCACCACACCCCACCAGAATCCTCTATACCGCATCCTCTGGCTGCCCTCCAAAGCCACCAAGGACAGTAGATCCCTGGAACCACCCCGCGGTGACACCCTCACCTCCCACAAACGCTGCATAAGAGGCACCCATTCTCCTCCCCTCAACTCACTGGCCCTCTTCATCCACTATGCCCTCAAACATAGTAGTCTCTTGGAAAAGTCCACCAGGCCAAGTCCTCCATAATCCACAGGTAGCATGAGCACCTCCCAACCAATCTGACTCTGGCGTCCAGCCCAGAGCCAAGAGCGGGCCATCTTCATAAGCCTTTTGATCACCCACTTCGGGAAGTCCAAGTGGTAGCCCAGATACCATAGCTTCGGCATCCAGTACACATTGAGAACAGTGACCCTCCCTGCTAGCGACACCTGTCTACCACCCCAACTAGTCAGAACTTTCCCCCACTCTACCAGCTTGCACTCCCACCATTCTTTGGGAAGCAAAGAGCCATATACCGAAAAATAAATACCCAAGTACCGAATCACTCCCCCGGCCAGGACAATTGTTCCAATGACGTCCCCCCCTATGATTCCTTCCCCAAGCACCATTGTCTCACACTTGTGCCAGTTGAGTTTCGCTCCAGAGTACTGCTCATACCACTCAACTATTTCCTTGAGTCTAGCCATATCCGCTACTGAGCCCAACCCAACCACCATATCGTCTGCAAATGCCCCCACCTTCCAATTGATACCTAGGATATTTAGTCCCCCAACCTTGCGCCAGATCCTATCCAGCAGCAGCTTCAAGGCGAAGGCATAAAGAATGGGTGACAGTGGATCCCCCTGCGGCACCCCCCTCCCCAAGGGGAAAGAGGCCCCCCTGTGTCCATTAGCCAAAATCGCAGCCCTACTCCCTTCCAGTAATCCAATAATTGACCAACACATATCCCCTGGCACCCCAATGCACTCCAATACTTTCTCCAGCCACACTCTCCGAACTCTTCTTCTTCTTCACCTCTCCTGTCATTCTCGCCAACAGCTCTCTCTGCCTCAAGCGCCCCTGGGCCCACTCCCACTGCTTCTTATCCACACGGACATGCTTCCCACCCACCACCTCGAGATGCATCGACTCCTTATACAGTTTCCAGGCCTTCGCCCTCCTCTCCACCGCACCCCCCAGCTCCTCCAGTGCCTCCAACAAATCCTCCTCCTCCTCTTCACTCCCTCTCACCCTTGATACCTTGCAGATAAAAGCCCCCCACATCAGCACCGAGGGCCAGTCACTCCCCTTCCCTGTGGCCTCCTTGCCTGCCAGCCGAATCCTGACATCCACATCTCCTGTTCTGATCTCAGTCTCCTCCCATACCTGAAAGCCAATGTCCACTAAGTCACCATACTCCAACATCACCTCCTCCACCCTCTTCCTCGTCTCCTCCTTAGTCACTGTGGGCACCCCCTTCACCCGAAGCTGCACTACCCTGGGGTCCCAATGCAAGCACCACACTATGGGGACCACCACCTCCCCAACCACAACACCAGTCTTCAGAGCCTCGTCCAGTGGACCTGCCTCCTCAAAGCCTACCTTGACCCCTTCCAGACCCTTCAAGAACTTCACTGAAGCCGTCCCAGCCATCTGCTTCAAAACAAGCCCCAGAACCATCCTCGTGGTCACCGCTAAGCCCCGGAAGCACAAGGTCACCGCGAACTCCGAGATTGATTTCTTGAGTAATGGGGCCACCGCCAGCCCCATCACACCATCTGCCAGGTCCCCCTTCCACATCGGGAACTCCTGTCCCCCCTGGCCATCAGCCGTCACATCTCTTTTTTTTTCCAGATTTGCCATCACACCACCATCAGCAGTCCTGCCACTACCCCCAGCAGCCCCTCCACTTCCCCCACCTCCCGCCAGTGAAGGCCCAGCTCCCCCAGCAACCTCAGCCTTCTGCTTCCCCTTCCCTCCATCCTGATCCCTACAGGCTCCCATCGGCCAGCCCCCATTCCTCAGCGTATCCGTGAAGCTCCACCCCTGCCGCCCTCCAGCCCCCCCACTAGTGCCACTGCCACTACCTGAGCTGCCCTGTCCACTCGAGCCACCGAAAGACCCCATCCCCAGCCCATGCCTCCTCCCAACATGCTGCCAGTCGAAAGCCCCAGGTCCACCCGACCTGGTACATACCTTGGCTTGCTTGCTGCTTGACATTTTCTTAGTATCTTTCTCCAATAAATGACTTGAAAGTGTGTTGTAAAAGTGTGTGTAATGTGAATTGTAGTGGAGAAAGATTGACCATTACTCTCCTCTGTCCACTGACCACTCTCTTCTATCTACTGACCACCCACCTCCCCCACATCCGAACTATGGCTCCCACTGTGCACCAATCAACCGATGCCCAATCGACTGACCCCCACCACCTGACCATCATCTTCATCGGTGGTGGTAACATGGCCAAGGCCATTGCCAGCGGCCTCCTTGCCAACAGCTACCCCAACCACCACATCCGCGTCTCAGAGCCCCTCCCAGAGCGCATTGCCTATCTCTACGACCGCTATCTGACCCTCAATGTCCTCGCCGACAACCATGTCGTCCTCTGCGGTGCAAACCCAGAATCATCTCCCGCCACTGATGTCATCATTCTCGCTGTCAAGCCCCAGATCCTTCATCCTGTCATCACCGATATTGCGCCAACTCTGCATGCTGCCAACCTGCTCGTCATTTCCATCGCTGCAGGAATTAGGACAGAGGATATCTTATGCTGGGCTGGTGCCAAAGACATGGCGCTTGTGAGATGTATGCCCAATATACCTGCGCTCGTGCTCGAGGGTGCTGCTGGGCTGTACGCCATGGCAAAGATTAGCAAGGCACAGAAGGAGACGGCTGAAAGGATCTTGGGCGCTGTGTCAAAGAAAGTACTCAAGAGACTCCTTACCAAGGCCCCAGTACTAATTGCACCTAACTTTACTAGGCCATTCACTCTGACCACAGATGTCTCTAATATTGCCATTGAGGTAGTACTCAGCCAAGAAGATTGCTCAGTGGCCTACCTTTCCCAAAAGCTTAAGCCAGCTGAGACCTAATATATTATCTATAAGAAGGAACTCCTGGCCATTATCACTGTATTCCAGGAATAGTACTATTTTATCCTAAGACAACCATTTGTAGCCTATACTGATCACTATACTCTGTGGTACATTCATACACATCCTATGCTGACTTATAGACAAGCCCACTAGATAGAAATCATTACCAACTTTGATATGAAAATCAAGTATATCCCTAGCAAAACCAATCATGTGGCTGATGGATTCTCCAGATATATAGAAGATGAACTTATCTTTATGGTCAAAGTAATTAGAGACCTTATCCAGATGATCAAGAATAGCTACCAACAAGACAGCCCCCTGATAAATTTCCTTCAATTCTGCTAAGACCCCAAGGCTGAACTTCCAGAATCCATGAGGCAAATGTCCAAGAGATTTACTTACTATAATAGACTTATCTACAGGGACCATAACAGAGTGGTTGTACCCAACAATAATACTCTACAACTTAAGATCATATAGAAACTTCATGATACTCCTGCAGCAGAATATTTTGATTTTGAAAAGACCTACAATCTCCTCTCAAGAGAGTTCTACTAGCCAAGAATGATCAGGAATATCAAAGACTTTGTAACCTCATACAAGATATACCAAAGATTCAAGAGCAGTAACAAGCTATCAGTAGGACTTCTACAATCTCTGTCTATCCTGAGTTATAATTGAGATCAGATTGCAATGGACTTTATTGTCTAGCTCTCCAAGACCAAGGCAGGATGAGATGTCATTATAGTATTTATAGACTACCTAAGCAAACAAGCCTATTTTGCACTCACCAAGACCACTGTAATAGCATCTGAGATTGCCTCAACCAAGTATTCAGACTATATGGTATATCTAGTATCATTGTGTCTGACTGAGATGCAAAGTTTACAAGCAACTTCTGGAAGGCATTCTTCTCTCTCCATGAAACCAAGCTGAAGTTCTCTACTACCTATCACCCTCAGACTGATGGTCAAACTGAGTGAATCAATAGACCCTCAAGCAGATGCTTAGCATCTTCTACTGTTATAAGCAGAATGATTAGGATAAGTATCTTGCCCATACTGAGTTGCCTACAATAATAGCTAGTAAATCTCTATAAAGAAGACTCCATTCTTTCTAAACTATGGTCAATACCTGAGAACTCCAAGCACTACTACAAAATCAGTAGTCTCAGTAGCCCAAGATCTGGCCAAAATCATTTCTGATCTTACCTGAATAACAAGAGATGCTCTCATAGAAGCACAGGACTATCAGACCAAATATGTGAACTTGAAGTAAAGAGAAGTCTCCTACAATATTAGTGATATAGTTATGCTTAGAACAGATCACCTCTACCCAGATACCCTGGCTCAACAACTAGCTAAAAAACTCCACACTAGAAGAATTGAACCATATAAGATTGTAGAAAAAGGCAGTGAAGTCAACTATAAGTTGCAACTTCTCCACAATATTTAAGTACACTCAGTATTCCATATCAGCCAACTGGTAGACTACTACAAGAACCCATTCTCTAAGCATATAGTTCCACCACTATTCATAATTAGGATCAATAATTATAAGGAATTCAAAATCAAGGAAGTACTTAACTACAAGGTCTGCAAACATCCCAAAACAGTCAAGCAGTTTTTCCTCATTAAGTGGAAGGGTTACCCCATCCATGATACCATCTGAGAAAAAGAAGAAGCTTTGGAGAATATATGCAAAGTCTTTCAGAACTATATAGAAACACTCACTCTCTAGCAAAGAAAGGAACTACAGCTCTAAGACTTAGAGCATACAGCAATAAAAGAAGATACTATATATTTATCTGAAATATATAATACTGAACATTGCAGAAAAAAGGAATACTATAACTAATTAACAAGAATGATACTCAGGTGAAGAACAACCTAGCATAATAGCAAAATGTATTTGAATAATTCTACTTTATGCTATTTATATATATTAGAGTTCAGTAATATAGCAGTAAGACAGACTACTGTTGGGTAGCTCCTTACTAGTAGACTTTGATATTAGTATAAATATAGAGTATCAATAAAGAGTGGAACAGAATCTATGGCCAGTTAGCTGATAGATAGCAGAGATTAGTAAGGAGTAGAACTAGACTGATATTTAGTCTTAGTATACTAAGGTATAGAGGTGACTTTCTTCAAAGTTCTGAGTAGTATAGTAATATATATTAAAGAGAAATATTATGTTGAACTTTTGCTCAAATTATTTGATTAATGAAAGGATCTTTGATTATGAAAAGTATTTTAATATAAAGCAAGAGAAAAATTTTATACAGATGTCAAAATATTGACTAAGTGAGTATAAAATACTTAGAGACTTCTAGGTGATAGTTAGAGATTGTCTGAGAGTAGAAAGATAGGAGAGTGAGGAGAGAGGTTAATGAGATGACTTGAAGAAATATTTAATAAAGTATATTAGTAATGAATAACTTACTCTTGGATGGGCATTAGTAGTATAGATAGAGTTAACAAGATATTAGATATATATATTCAAGGAGAGAAGGTAGATGAGCTTAGTGAAGAGAGTAGTAAGATGAGAAAAGTTGATAGTAGATATTATATTTGGCTGGTAAAAGGAGTAGGGCCTCCAGAGTAGTCATTATTACTATCTAGTAGAGGAGATTTATAAGAGAAGTAGTGGAAGGATTATAGTGATTAATGATCTAATAGTGTTTAATTATAAAAAGATAGGGAGTGAGTTCCCTAAAGAGATTGGATAGAAGGTAGAGATACTGTATATATATTATATTAATATAGATTGATTTGATAATAAATATAGAAGTTTATATAAAAGTAAAATAAAATAAAAATAAAAAAAAATAAAAAAATAAAGAGAAGATAGTAAAGAAAGATCTTAGTAAAAATAATAATAAAATTATAATAAAGTAGTAAAGAGAGATTAGCAAAGATAATAAAAGATTAATAAATATAGTAAAGAAGATCTTAATAAAGATAGTAAATGAGATAATAATGATTAATATTTAAATTAAATTAAATTAATTTAATTAAGGTTTAATTTGATTTAAGTTTTAATTTAAATCTTAATTTTTAAAATTAAATAACTTGAAGAAAATATATCTAAATTTGATAAAATTTAGCTTACATATTAGATATATATTATCTAGAAGAATCTAACTTAATACAGATTATTAAATTTAGATATATTTTGATTAAGTTATTAAATTTCAAAATTTGACTTTTAATTTTAAATTGAGTTGATCTCAATTCAATTTGAATTTAATTTAAATTGAAAAAGCCTCAATTTAACTTAATCTAAGTTAATTTGATTTATTTAGAGTATTAATATAATAAATAAAATAATAATAGTAAAGAAAAAAACAATAGAAAGAATAGTAAAAGAAGATCAGTGAAGACAAACTATTAATAATAAAAATTTTAATAACGAGAATTTCAGTAATGAAAGAAATCTAAGAATAAATCTCAGTAATGAAATAATATAGGCAAAGATAAACAAAGAGATTGAATATTGACAATGAGGATGTTGGTGATGGAATCTTGACAGAGCAAAGGGAATATTGTCAGCTGTTGTTAAAAAAAAATAAAAAAATAAAAAATAAAAAATAAAATAAATCACTGACTGCTCTTTTCGAAATTGAAATATTATCCTCAAGTGGTCACATTGACATTATAAAGTTGCTACTTTAAAAACGGTGCCCTTGCCACGGAGAATGATCTACTAAGCGCGTGCAATGGTCACATTGAGATGGTGAAGCTGTTTCTTGACATGGGGGCCAACGTGAATGACAGGCATCGTCCGCCATTATACCAGGCCGCTCGGCGTGGTCACATTGAGATGGTGAAATTGCTTCTTGACATGAGTGCCGACGTGAATGACAGGAATTATCCGCCATTATACGCGGCTGCTTATCGTGGTCAGATGGAGATAGCAAAACTTCTTGACAAAGGCGCCAAAGTAGATGTCGGCAATTTTTTGCCATTACATTTGGCTGTGACGAGTGGTCATATTGAGATTACTAAGCTTCTTAGCAAGGGCTCTGACATAAACTCCAAGGGCTTTGATAGTTACACCTCTGAAATAAACTCCAAGAGCTTTTATTATTAAACGCCATTAACTTGGGCCAAGAAACAAGGAAACGCCGAAATGGTGGGCCTATTGAGGGAGTATAAGAAATGCGGGCTTCGGAAACTGTCTTAAATGCAATATGTAAGAAGCTAAGAAAATCAAGCAGCATATTTTATATCCATTTTATTTTTCAGTTAAAATATTGCAAATGCATAAATAATAGCCATTTCAGTTTATATCACAAGTATTTCTATCATTTGCAAGTCATCACAGTTCTCCGAGATGCTTGCCTTTGTATATACAATTTTTGGGTTGTGCAATGAATACTGCTATATATATGATTTAATTCTGCAAAATCAACCATTGGAAGTCTTGTAAATACTCGAGCGTACTCCTATTTGGACGTGCTGGTCACTGAGTCTTTTTTTTTTTTTTTTTTTTTTTTTTTTTTCTCGAAAAATACTCAGTAGCAATATGGAGATGTGTACTTTACAAATTATGGTGAATATTCAACCTGGACTTTGATAAAGAATATTTGTCATGATTTTTGAGATAAATACAGTATATGATGGGGTATACTCGATGCCTGATATTTTTGATCCCCAATTGTCCTATGAATTCTGTACTCCAAACCATTCGGACGTGCACAATACAACACTGATTCCAGTTCCAATATTTTTTGAGCAAGCCGTGACAAACTATGAAAAAGCCAACGATCTAACCCCCAGTTTCACCCTACCCGGTTTCGCCCTATCCTCATCATTCAATAGCGTGTCCTTCATCTCTAACACAACATCCTCATCTTCTCCATAGGCATGGAAAAGCGGCCAGAACAACCATTCACCCATCCACCATAATAAGAGACCAAATATAGTGACCTCGTCGAGCACGTCTTTCCAGTCAAGGACAAAGTCAAGGAAATGAAGTTCTCACTCTTCAACAACATCCCGCTGATCGGCTGAACTCTGGCGTGTGTTCCTGCCCACGGCGATAACGCCGCACTCAAGACTTTGAGCGCCGACTCCAGTGGCCAGGTTGGGAACTCCTTTGTTGGTTGTGTGATCTTTGAAGCGGAGTAACCTATGAAGTCATATAAAGGCCTGAGAAATTGTATCTAAACTTGTCCCTTGGGGTTTTTGAATAATGAATAAATCATATAGTGATTGTACTGAATCCAAAACGTCGTGTCCGAATTAATTAATAAATTCGAATTCATCCGTTCGCTTGTTTCTCAGGGAGATATTAAAGAACTTCTTGATGGTACACTGCTTGATGAAATGATCGAGCGACCAGGTGATCCTACTCTCACAGAATGTCACGTATAACGAGTCCACGGAAATGCGGAAGCCGACAGGTAGAGAAATAGGAGTGAAGACTCCTGTTGCTGCTTCAGTGCTACGATTGGTGTGAGGACATCGGCAGTGGGGACTCTGGTAACGGCCTGGTCGGGTGCAGAGACGACGATGATATGCAGATGTCCTGGTTGGAGGTTGTGGTGCCATTAAGGAAGATGTTCCTAGAAAGACTTTGACCACGATTGGTGTCCCAACCACGATTGGTGCCCCAACCATGCTCAGATTCTTGTGGTGTTCGTAGGTGGTGACGGCGGTGGCGTTCAATGATCGAGTCTTTAACCTCTTACTACAACGACAAATTGCCTGAAATTTGATATACAATTTATAATACAAATGTCATCATCCAACACACATGAATGCCAAAATAAAAATAAAATAAAAATAAAAAGGTTAACCGATGAAGGCAAGGTACGCAATATCATCGACATTTCCTTTAGTAAGTTTGTTGGTATGAAAAAAATTCAACAGGCTAGTCCAATCGATTTTAAAATGTCCACAATAAACTCTGGAACAACCTTCCTTTTGCTTCTCGAGCGATCAAGTCTTGCCACCCACCTACTCCCTCATCGTATCCAGTGCCCCGACCCCACGCCCGTCCTATTGTATCTCCACATCCGCTTTCTCAGCACAGCACCAACTATCTAATGCAATACACGAGCACGTATCTACTCTTCCGTCTCGTACCTTCGCTTCACACTCCACCCGCATCTCCCTTGGAACATCCTCACCCCTTTTGCACCACATCTCGCAGCGTCACGATGAGACCCGTCTCAGAACCGCGCGTAGCGCTCTACCAGTGGTGAGAACCATGACACTGAGAGGCTTGTGTGCCCAGCGGTGGCGACCATATGGTCTGAAGAGGATAGCGCCATTCTAGTAGGCGAACAGGAGCTGGTCGAGGGATCATTGGGCAAAAACAACATCCACTTGCGATACCTGCATTCGCAGTCCTGCGTCAAAACCCCATGTCCTCCCTAGTCTACCCCCCGTTCGGTCCAGCCCACACAATTCCCATCTTGCACAAATGCATATAGTTCGGAGAGTCCCATTCTAGGCACACAAAACTTTTACTTGCCGCATTCAGAGGATTGGAATTTTCGCTGTTGTTGTTAAAGACCTTTGTGAAGCAGGAGATAGCCACCGTTGAAAGGGAAATTGGGACGAAGTTGAAAATAATTTTTTTTTTTTTTTTTT
>RBNI01007355.1:0-10396 GCA_003990745.1 Jimgerdemannia flammicorona | reverse complement strand
ATATAGGCCAAAACCCTCCCCCACCACCCACCAAGCACTGCCCCCCCATTAACCTAGGCTAGCTATTGTCCAGCAGCTCGACCATGCCAGGCGCAGCAGGGCCTATGTTGGCCTGCACCTCATTCTGTGCACCATGCTCTCCCTACCACTAGGGGAAACCCAACCATATACCAATGACCAAAAGCGCACACCTGAGAACCCAACATATGTACAAGGCCACACCCGAGCCGAATAGAATAGCCCCTGCCACCCCAAAGAGAATGACAGGCAAAGAAAAAACCCCCATCAAAGCACAACACAGTGGGTAGGGCCTGGCTCTCCCAGTTGAGGTGAGTAAAGGACTTACACATGAGGCGGGAGGAAACCCCCAATACCCCACTACTCAAGCCTGCGAGCCTCGATCACATTGCCATGTCAGCTCCTGGTTCCAGTTGAGTGCAGCCAAGACATCTGAAATGGGTAGCCTCGGGCCCCCCAACCCCCCCTGACGACTGGGGCCTCACCCCGCTACCCACCAAAAGAAGCCGAGAGTGTCACCTACCACCTAACCATGCCGCACCAATTAAAAGGCCCCACCAAAGCAGCACCTGCCCCAGCCCCGATGACCGCCCCCAGCCTGGCACCCTACTGGTTCACCATTATCGCCCTTCCTCGGCCATCTCCCCTCCTATCCCAACAACACCTGAAAAGCAGTCACCTACACCAGAACCATACTCACCGGGAAGCTTGCCAAAGCCAGAGGGCCCCACCACAGACACCGAGGACCTGCAGGTAACCTACACTGAGCACTTGATGCCCAAGGTCGGCCGACTCCCTACGTAGCCCGAGACACACCGAGACAACTCCTTGTTGGCGACGGCAAAAGGAAGAAAGTGCCACACCAAAACGGGTACACCCCAGACGCAGCTGAAGGCACCAGAATCCATGAAAAAGTGGAGGAAGCACCGATCCAACACCGATAAAGGGGCAACTCATCACCATTGCCCTCCTCCCACCATGCCCCTGCAGGCACAGCAAACCAACCTGAGGTAGAGGGGGTAATAATAGAGGAAAGGGGACTTGGAAGGTCGCCTACCAAACCTTGTGACTGATAAGGTAGCGGAGAAAGGAGCTGGCGAATGTAGATATATCTTATCTGATAGTCTGGCTATTTATACAGCTTTCTGCAACAATGGTTGCTGGTTGCTATATGTTCACATTATCTGGCTAAGTTATAATTCAGGTGGTATGTTCTGGTTTGTCATAATATATATAGAAACAGTTACTTATATCAGCCTGTTGGATAGTATTTCAGCAACTTTTCACTGAGAGTAGATTTGAAGTTTACTAGAGTCAAGAAGTAATAGAAGTACTATTAGTTTAAAAAGAAGCTGAAAGTGAAGCAGGCAGATATCATTTATAATTTAATAAGACATTAGAGCAACTAAGAGATCAGTATTAGAGAGCTGAAGAAACTAATGATGCAATGCAAGCTGAGGGTTTCTTAAACCTCTTGACAGCTGTATTAAATCTAGTATTTAATGTAGATATTAATAATTTTTAATACTAGATTGACTCATTAGCTATATTTTATTTTTATATAGCTAAATATAGTTTTTATATATACTTTAATTCAATAAAAAAACTGGAAGTTCATGTAGCCAATCTAAAAAAATTCAAGCACTGCTGAGTTATGACTATCAATACTTTAGACAATCTCTATTTTGGGTAACTATGACTGCTAGTTGGAAATTTCTATTAGAAATTTCCAGTGACTTATAGGTATGTAATGATTTGTTACAGATTGAGCTTATAATACATATTAGAGAATTCTTGAATAAATATTCTATACTATATAGTAAGACCTATAAATACTCTAACTTCAATAACTGTTATTAGTATTACTATAGTCTGATTGATAATATGTTCAAGATAGCTAATCTTAATTTTATATATTTATACTTCTTAGACTTAATGAATCGTATTTAGCCCTTGAACACGTCTTCATTATGAATACTTCATGTTTCCTTAGATTATTCAGTCTATAATTCAACAGTTTGAACGGTGGGCAAGTGCGTTGCAGAGATGTTCTTCTTAGCTATTGATGTACTCGAGAGCCTTTAGTTACAATTACCTTTGTATACTTTACCATCTGCAATTTTCTGATCCAACACCCTCACAAATTGCTCCGCCCTGTCGTACTTGCCTTGGCCTGGTCCTCGAACCACCCACAAAATCTGGAAGCGCCAAAAAACAGAATGAGCACAAACATTTCTCATGCTGAAGCAAACGTTCCATGGTCGATGCATCCTATTCCGTTATCAACCATTTAGGAAATCGTCGGAGCGCAAGTTCTGGCAGAGAAATAACGAGGTTTTTATTTTCACCGACAATCATGTTTATCGCAGAGTGATACAAATATTTTTCTACTTCATGTTCGTTGAACTTACTCTTAAAAATCGACATTTTATCACTCGTCAGTTACGATCTGTAGCTTCAATTCTGCATACTTCGATTAAAATTAATGATAATGCCAGCTCCGCGATTGTGCGATTGGATTTTTGATCGGTTAACATGTGATCTGAGCACTTGTAAAAGGCAAAAGGAGTCAATGATCATTCCCATGCACAACATAACTCGGAGCTGAGGATGCACGGTCGTGCTGCTGGGTTTCATTGCTTGTCTACGTCCCCTTTTCGCCCAATAACAGCCATATATCCCAAACAAAGGACAATCCTTACAAGCCCCTCTTGGTATACACTATATCGCACTACGACTTTCCGAAACGATGATCAATAACATCACTTTCAATGTCAACGGTAAGTCATTCAATAGTCCCCCCCTCTCCTCTCCCTCCTCCTTCATCTCACACCGATGCTCACCTTTTCTCTACATAGGCAGACGTTGGCAGACCACGCGCGAGACGGTTTCCAACTATCCCGGAACCGTTCTGTATCGCCTGATTAACGACCCCCGCTTCGTCGGCCAGGAACTCACAATCAACCGCGACGGTGATCTCTTCAAATACGTTCTGGGATTCTACCGCAACAAAGGCGTCATCTGCGTACCCCCGTGCGTCGGCGGCGCGACCGTGCAGAACGAGCTCGTCGCATATGGTTTCGATGGCAATAAAATTGTTGTCACTCTGGAGAATGAACACCGGCTTGCTACCGTGTTTCTGGCACCATGAAGACGCCGACGAGGCCATGCCATGTAGCCACATCCTGCCGTCGAGATGGGTTAGTTGATTACTTGGGGTTTGTTTGCATGACCGTAACCCTCGTAAAAGATGTCATTTCATAGCGAACGTAACTGGCGAATCTTGACGGCAATGTCTACTGATCCATAACCCGTTTTCACTGATCTTACTTCACCCGTTCATGAATCGGCCATTACAACCTCTACGGTATGGCAATACCACGTCTGAAATCAAGTCCCCCGAGATCCAAAATCTCACGCCGGTCGCCTGATTCTCAAAGTACCCTACCTTCCCCAATGTCCATCTGCCGACGTGTTATCCTAGAATGTCTACGGCTCCACGTCGCACGCAGAGACAGATGGAAGTTATTAGAACTATGTTCGCAGCAACTATTACAGCGCACCAGAACAATGGCAGGTGCAGCGCAAGCGGATACTTTGTAGAATCGTATGGAGGCTTACGTAGATGATGTTTTTTTTTTTTTTTAAAAAAAAGGTATATATTCAATGAGTAAAAATAATAGGCGATTACAATCCCATGGTGACATGCTCCCAACCACCTTCCATTATACATTTAGGATGTGTTTATTCATTATCAACAGTGCGTCGGATACCAAAGTTTGAGAGCTTTTTATTACCAAAGCACTCACATATTGGCCAAATATTCGACGGAAAAGGTATTCAAAACGACCGCTTCGGGTAACAGATTATCGGAGACACTAATTGGCGTACTTTACGAAGAAGAAAAGAGGTATGGCAATCACGACTAATGGCTTTCTTCCAGTTAGGCAGTTTCGAATCCCTCATCACGGGTTATAGTTCCAGATTATGGGACTTTTAGTGATTTCCTGTCCGTACAGATCATGCCCACTCCCAGCATCAGCTCATCGTCCAAAGTCCACATATATTTTTATTACCAGCGGCGCCATTGCTCGTCAAAATTTCTAATTATAATTATGAAATTTGCCACGGATGTTAAAATGGCATGTTATATGCACGAATAAATACAAATATGAATGCCCAGACAACAGGCATGTTTTTAAAGTCAGCACATGTAGCCCGCGGTGCTAGCCATCAACTTTACCCCCTTGATGATTTCAAGGGTTATTCTTGTGCGTTTGTGGTTTGGGTCGGAACATTCACGACGCGTGGCATAGGACATCCTTTCTCGATGTGCGAGGTTTCTATGAGATGGCCGGAGATTGTTAAGAATAGGCAATGATTATTTTGATTATATACTAGTAAATTAAGCCTTTGACCAACCATGCATGCCGTAAATGCAAGCCAGTCCACTCCAAAAAATACATCTAATTATTTTGATTTTCTACACAGATGTGTGCATCGTTGGAAAGTTGCCCAAAAATTTGTACAATGCCGGATCGTCGTGTAAAAAAATTGCGGCAACTCTCAATTCGTACATGTCGCCCACAACCCGAGGTGCGTCAAACGACTCTCCTTTTTTCAACTCCTTGCAAGGCAAGTCTGTAAGAAAGAATGTTTCTTGGAGGCGTGGCACAGCGGCTCAGACCGAGGTGGACCAGATTGCGCAAGTACCGGAACAACAGCTGTAATGATATCTTACATGAAAGAAAACAAGCGAGTTGGTGAATACCGTCTTAAGGTCGGATAATTTCGGAAATAATTAAACAACTGTCGTGACGGAGAGCGCAGACATTGATGCGCGGTGGTGAAATAAATAAAAATCATCTCTAGTCTCAGATTTAAAACATATTTATGTGGTCACGCTCATATACCACATGTAAATGTCCGATTTTTGTGGGATCCGCCCTTTAGGATTCACGAGCAGTGTAGGAGAACCTTCGTGGGCCGTTTCTTGTGGGATGTATTGCTCGGAAGGGTGGCCGAGTATGGGAGCAGCTCTGGGAATGAATTTCCATCTTCAAAGAAATACATTACATTATGGAGCCACCATACCGGAACAATTTGGGAGCTATTAGTATACACCAAAACGCCCCTGTGACATATTCCAGAACATCGATATCCTTAATTATTCTGCTACGAATGCTTGTTCGTGCGGTTGTGCCCCCTTGTAGATGGGCAAACCTTACCAATATGGTGCAAGTGGTATATCAGTTGTCAATGAAAAGACAAGAAAAGATTTTCTTACACACATCACCATGAGTCCGGTCTGGAACTAATTCGTCTCACAGGCAACGGCCTATCGTTAACCGGTTGTGGAGGATTATCTTCGCATGCATGTACGACTGAATAGTTGCGGCGTTCCGGCACATTATCGAATTCTAAATGGTAGTGTCTTTTGCGAAATATTCACAGAGTGCTACAGAAGGTGTGTAATTTAATTTGAGGGACTGCGCTAATATTAAGCCTGCAGAAATATCCTGATTTCATCTGAATTTGGGCAGTGTATGAAAGGATCAACCAAGAATCTCAACATTTCCAACTGTTCAGCAGACCAATTTGGCTTATATTACCACTAACAACTACACATAAAAAGGATATCGCCGATCCGTAGTGCATAGAACGGAACCTGTTTAAACCAACAAGAGATGCGCCTGCCGACTAGCGTAACGCTTCGTCAAACTCAGCGAGCGCCAACGAATACCTGGAACATGTAATTATATATAGCACATCTAAATACAGAAATCCGTAGCTACTTTCCCATATCTCACCAATGTGCCACTCGCTGCCACCGTGCTTTGAGCCTCGTCTCTGGTGTGGAGCGACCACCCTTCAAATACTCCAAAGATTTTTTGATTCATATCTATATACCAAACAATCTAGTTTTTCTATATTTCTATAGAGTTTCGTGGAATTGCGGGCGCACTTCCGAAAATGGTGACTGTCACCTGATCAAAACTATGATGGGCTCGTATTACTATGACGACCTCGTGTTATCTCTGCGACAATCGGCAACAGGGTCAACCCGTTTTTAAATGTGTGCGACATCCAATATCGCTATAGTCGCACACGCAATCACGTGAGCTTGCCCTATAGCTAGCAGTTTGGGCGATGACCCTTCCCTTTTCTCGGGTTGAAACGTCCATCAAAGCCATGCCACATCTCCCCGCCGAACTCCTCCTGCCCATCTTCGCCGAAATACGCGATGACCCCGACACCCTCCCCTTCCCACACCTCGGCCTCGTCTCTTGTAGCCTTGTGTGCCGCCTGTGGTATGACTGGGCGTTCCCACTTCTTCTTGAGTCCAACAATCCGTACCTCAACCGCGACATCAATAAGTACACCGACGCTGCCCTTGAACAGCTGGTGGACCTCATGACAGAGTCAAAGCGATACCGGTTAGGCCACGCAAAGTTGTTTGAATGGATCGAAATCACCGTTCGTAAACTCACCGTGTCCAAGTTCCGCGGCGTGGCGATCGATCGTCGTCGCGCGAAGACAATTGGAAAGCTAATTCAGGCACTACAGCCTCATATGCAAACACTCGAGCTTAACTTCAAAGGTATATCCAGCGTTAATGAGATGAGTAACCTGCGAAAGCTCGTTTCCATCCTCCGTCCGAACCTCGACGGCATCACGACACTGCGCACGTTGAGCGTTCGCAAATTTTCCACCGCCGAGCGCACGGGTCTCTTTCGCAACCTGAACACTCGTACCGCATTAATCTCCCAACACCATCCCATCCTCACCCTCATTGACTGTCTCCACCTCCAACTCAACCACATTCACCTTACCTCCTCAACCCTCACCCCGATCCTCCTCCAAACCCTCCGCGCTTGTCCCTACATCCGCACACTAAGTCTTCACCACATAGCCTTCACCGTCCCCGCGGATGACCTCGCCAACGCCATTGCCACCTGGCCTGACCTTCGTCACATCTCCGTCCGCGCACAAGACCCACAGCACTTCGTCAACCTCGGTCCGATGCTCACACAACTCTCCCTTCGTCCGCCCCCGCACCTCAAGACACTCGAACTCCACAACGCCTACAGCTTTGAGACACAGGGTCCGCTTCACCCTCCGCTCCGCTCGCTTCTCCTCCACAGCGCATCTACTTTAGTCTCACTCGCCGTCCCGTCTTACCTCGCTGGCCCAGATCACGAAGATCCGGAAAGCTTGCTCGCCTTCCTCGTTGGGCTTGAGCTGCCGCAGCTACAGGATCTCGACTTAACGTTGCTGGCGCCGGCGGTGACCGGCCGGCGGGTGTGCGAGCCTGAAGGCACGCCGGTGAATTTGCGGTTACCATGGCCCGAGCTGCGGAGGATCAACGTGTCGACAGCGAGTTACCTATTGCCGGCGTTCGTGCGGGCGTTGGTGGAAAGCTGCCCAGAGTTGGAGATACTGCACGTTAGCTACTCGTATTTGTATTACGGGGATGTAGGGATGCTGACGGAAGCAGGATTCGTGAAGAGGAACGATGGCGAGAACCGATTAGGCATCTTGTGGGATAGGAACAGAGTGAGAACGTAGGGGAGATCGGTTGATATGGAATTCCGGTGGGGCGCACGCTCCGGTTGATCCAGAGTGTTGGTATTCATCATGACATTTGGCGAAAAGGCTTTGCCACCCAAAAAGTACACGTAGATAAAATCATTCCCCCAAAATGCAATGTACCACGCTGGGAACATAAACAGATTTCTATGAGATGTATTGATAAATCGGTCGAGAGAATAAAAGTGACGTCGGTATCCGAAAGCCATTTTGAACATATATCCGGAACATGATTAGTTAGACCAAAATCTCAAAACTTATCATGACCATATCGAGTTAGAATAAGTATTGGTGTACACAAATCCAAGCACTTCTCGTCAAATCGCACACCGAAAAAATTTACCCACAATATTGTCCACTTGTGTCACTGGATGTGGTTACGAGTTAGCACCAACATTGAAACCTGAAATGGACCGTTTTGGTTACTGTGGCTTTCTTTACATTCGGGATAACTGGGATACATGTCTAGGGCCTATATACAAATCCACGCGGATCACCCTTTAGCGGGGGGGGAGCGTCATAGGCTGAGGGGGGATTATGTTTGCTGAAAGACGCCAGGTATAACTCTTTGATGATTGCTGTCCGCGCGTCGACACACGATTTCCTTGTGTAATCATTTCATAAATAGACTAAACACGTGGAAAAAAGAAATAGATATACAGAGTTTGTCGCGTTTGGCAATCGCATGGTCGCATGGCTGTCGATTATATTCGGCTGTCAGCTGCCCCCAAATATCCCCTTTGAATAAATGGAACCGAAGTAGAGTCTACGAATATGCTTGAACTAGGAGTGTTCATTGGCCGCAGTATGGGGTGAGGTTTTTGTTCTTCTCCAGTGCTTCTCTCTGACACTCCTTGTGCATAAAGAGCTGTCTAAAGTTGCGTTTACATCACATTGGCTTTGCATCACTTCTGTTATTTGCGGTCATATTAATGATCCACTCAACGCTAGTGCTTCGAACACACGAATGTCCGCCACTTTGCTCCTTGGGTTAGTGTTCATTGAACTTGTTTATGTACCCCATTTGGTTGCGTGTGGACGGGAGTTTCCCGATTTTGGAAATCTCTCGGTTCGTCGGATGGCCTTTGCCTCGATATCGAGAATGCCAGTGCTCCATGTTGTGGCTAATAAGGAACCCATATGGTCGATGCAACATTATCGTTGGTCCTGGACAGTTGCACGCGCTGGGACTGCGTTTCTAAACTTAATGGCATATGTTCGATAAACGCTCTGGATGTTTAGTGACACGACGCTTGAAAGATAGAGTTAACTTCCCAGATTATGACTGCTTTTAAGGCATCTGCTACGTTGATTTGAGGGTATATACCAGTCATCGTAGGGTTACGGAAAAATGGGCTCTGGCAAATTGCGCAAATTGCGGGAAAATAGAAAATAAAAATAAAAATGAGACATTTATTTTCACCAAAAAAAAAAATTGTGGTGGAAAACAATATCAAGGATAACTATGAATGATGCTGCATGTTAAGATCATGAGATTACCTGTTACTGAATTCAGGATGGATGTTAATACTAAAACAAATGATGGACAAATGCTACTTCACTTGACTGTACAAGATGGCTATGTCAAGGTCATGAGACTGCTCATTAATAATAATCAATTCTATCATTATTATTAATATTATTAATTTCAGACTTCTTATATTACTTCCAACTCTTCTCTCTTATCTGCACCAGTATCTCAATCTTAATTATCATTTAAATTATATACAAAGTATGAAAATTTGAATAAATATATATAGATCAATTTTTTATTAAATATACTATAAAGTAGATTTTTAAGTTTGTTATAAATAAATCTAAGTATATATAAATTAGTTATATAGCTATTAGAGTTAATATATATTTTTGAGCTTTATTGTTAATATATTAATATTTACTTGGGGGAGCAGGATCTGGGGCTGGTGACGTTGCTCTACAAGAACAGAGGAGGGCGAGAAGACTGGAAGAATTGGAGGCCGATAATGCTCCTGGATATGGACAGGAAGTTGGTTACTAAGGTGGTAGTTGCGAGACTACAAAAGGTGGCACAGCAAATCCTAGGCATTGAGCAGAGGGGCTTTGTAGGGGGACGGCTCATTAGAGATGGCACAGCCTGGGTACATGGCGTTATTGAGGAGGCACGGGCTTGTGGATTGGATGGGCGTCTGGTCTTCTTGGATCAGGAGAAAGCTTACAACCGGGTGAGGCGTGGTTGGCTGGCGAAGGTTTTGGATAGGGCTGGGGTTCCGCACCAGTTCCGTTCAGCTATGGTCAGTCTACTGGAAGGGAGTCGGGCAGCAATCATATGTAATGGACATCATGGGGTGGCCTTTCCCCTGGGCAGGGGGGTACCCCAGGGGGACCCGTTGTCCCCCATTCTGTATGCTCTTTCTCTGGAACTGCTATTGGATAGAATCAGGAGGAAGATAGTGGGGCTCTCTATTTTTGGCATTGAGTGGAAGGTGGGGGCCTTCGCTGATGACATGGTGGTCAGATTGGGATCAATTGCAGATGTTGAGGAGCTTAGAGGGACAATGGAGTGGTATGAGAAGAATTCTGGGGTATGACTTAATTGGCATAAGTGCGAAACAATGGTGCTTGGCAATGGTCTGGTGGGTGGGGAGATTATCGGTACGGTTGTCCCTGCAGGAGAGGCAGTGCGGTACTTGGGGATATATCTTTCGGTATATGGATCAGTACTACCCAGGCGTTGGTGGGAGCAGCGGGTTGTTATATGGGGAGAGGCCCTGCGGAGTTGGGGGGGCCATCATCTGTCCCTTGCAGGGCG
>RBNI01007354.1:0-10397 GCA_003990745.1 Jimgerdemannia flammicorona | reverse complement strand
TTTTGTTCCATTCATAAAGAGCCGTGAACTTTGCCTCGAAGCCACCGCCTCCATCCTCTCCTGGTTCTCCTTCGGCTGGATCACCCCCCTGGTCTGGGAGGGCTATCTCCATCCGCTCGACCCCAACAACCTGTGGGAATTAACACGATACCACCGGGCCAAGGAGTGCCATTCAGAGTTTCTCGCCACCCGTACTACCTCCTCACTCACGTCGCGCATCTACCGTGCCAACATCCTCACCATTTGGCTCCAGTTCGGCACCGCCATCGCCTCTGTCCTCTGTGCCTACTCGAGTCCCTTCTTTCTCAACAAGTTCCTCCTCTTCATCCAGGACTGGAAGGAAAAGCCCATTGAGACTGGCTACCCCTTCACTGGCTACCTCTTCGTCTTCGGCATGCTCGTCGGCAGCTTCCTTAATACCCTTGTCGTCAGTCAAACGCTTTACTATGGCCGCCGTTGGAACGTCCGCATGACCGCCATGCTCAACTCGGAGATTTACGCAAAGTCACTTCGTCGTAAGGACATGACCGGCGTTGTCGCCAACGAGGACAATAAGGACGGTGCCTCCGCCTCATCACCCTCCGCCGCCGCAGGCGCCGATTTAGGCAAAATCACTAACCTCATGGCTGTGGACACAGACCGGCTGGCCGAGATCTCGTCGTACATCCACGTCTTCTACCAGTGCCCGCTCGAGATTGCCATTGGCGTTGCCTTCCTCTACAGTATCCTGGGCGAGTCTTCGCTCTTCGGCTTGCTCGTCATGGTTGTCACCCTCCCGCTTAACCACTGGGTTGGCACCAAATATGGCGCCGTGCAGGAAAAACTCATGGCCGCGCGCGACCGCCGCGTCAACATGATGAGCGAGCTGCTGCAGGGGATTCGCATGGTCAAGCTCTTTGCCTGGGAACGCAACTTTGAGCGCCGCGTCATGGAGGCACGCCAGATCGAGCTGCGCCGGTTTCTGGGCGTCTACGTACTCAACGCAGGATTCGGATTGCTTTGGTTTGCGAGCCCCATCCTCGTCACCATCGTCTCGTTCTATTGGTACACAAAGGTCGCCGGGAAGGATCTTAACGCCGCCACGGCGTTCACAAGTATCGTGCTGTTCGGAATGCTTAAGGAGCCGCTCAATGTCATCCCGGAGGTATTCATGTCCATCTTCGAAGCCCGAGTGAGCCTCAGGAGGGTCGAAGGGTTCCTGGACGAGGACGAGGCGCCAAAGTACGTCTCGAGGAGAAGGAAAGAGGCGGACGCCGGCGCGCGGAGGGAGTCAGCAGAGGCGGCACCGCGGGAGAGCAACGATGACGACGACGAGATCACGGTTGGGTTCAGAAACGCAGAATTCAAGTGGCATGTAGGGAGATTTGATGACCTTGGCGTTGGTGGCGAGACGATCTCCTTCAACACCGTCGACGTGGCGCTCGTAACCGACGGGACGGATCTCGTTTCCTCGAACATTCCTGACGAGACCCCCGTTGCGCCCGTCGCTCCCCCGGTCAGCCTCTCGCCGAGCGCGTCGACCTCGACTGTGCACGAGGCTGCCTCCAGCAACCGCAGCAAACAGGCCTTCCAGCTCAGGGGTCTCAACCTCAATTTCCCCGTCGGTGAGCTCAGCATCGTCTGTGGCCCCACGGGAGCCGGCAAGACGTCGCTCCTCATGGCCCTCCTGGGCGAGATGGATTTGGTTGCCGGTTACGTCTACCTCCCCAGCCGCGACGACAACGTCCACTACGACGCCGCCCATCCTGCCGTCGACCAGCACGGTCTCCATGCACACGGGGTCGCCTACGTCGCGCAGCAGCCCTGGCTCCAGCACGCTAGCATTCGTGACAACATCCTCTTCGGGCAGCCATATGATGAGAGCCGATACGAGGCCGTGCTGGACGCCTGCTACCTCGCCCAGGACCTTGCCCTCCTCGAGGACGGCGACCGGACTGAGATCGGCGAGAAGGGTATCACGCTCTCAGGCGGGCAGAAGCAGCGTGTCTCGCTCGCGCGAGCCGTCTACTCCCGCGCGCGCACTGTTCTTCTCGACGATTGCCTCAGTGCCGTCGACAGCCACACCGCCAAACACATCTTCGATCACTGCCTCGTGGGTCCGCTCATGCTAGGCCGCACGCGCGTGCTTGTCACGCATCACGTACGTCTATGTCTGCGCGGCGCGGGATACGTGGCCAAGATGGAGGGCGGGCATGTCGCGCTAAAAGGGCGAGTGGAGTGGTTGAGGGAGCAGGGATTGTTGGGACAGGTGATGAGCGACGAGGAGGCGGCCGTGGCTCAGGAGTCCGAGGAGCAGCAGGAGGGTGGCGGGGTTACGACATTGGATGTGCAGCAGGATGACGCAGATGAGGTTGTGGAAGGAGAGGAGGAGGTTATGGAGGAGGCGAGGCAGGGAGAGGCGATCCGTGCTCTGAACGGGGTGGTGTTGTCGCAGAATACGAAAGATACACCGGCTACCAAGGCAGCCAGAAGGCTGATTGAGGATGAGCAGCGGCAAACAGGGCGAGTGAAACTTCATATCTACACCGTATACCTTGCAGCATGTGGCGGGTGGGTGTTTTGGATTTTGTTACTAGGCTTGTTCGTGCTTGTGAGGGTGGCGAATGTCGCTGAGGGATGGTGGATTAAGGTAAGGATTTTTATTTTATTTTTCTTTGGTCCGTACGTAACGATATCTGACGTGATAGTTTTGCAAAATTTGAATGATCCTGCCGTTTCTTCTCTTCTTGACATCTCTGTTCGATTAATAAACACGAATTCAGGAATGGACTGCCGCATACAGCGCCAACGTATTCACCACTTCGGTCTTCACCGAACAAGCCGCCGCCATCAGCTCGCTCTTTTTCCCGCTGCGCTCCCCAGCGGCCAACCTCGCACCCTTCGTCTCCATACCCCAGGACCAGCAACTGACCTTTTTCCGCCCCTGGGTTTACACCACACACAAGCCCATCGAGGTCGACTACTACATCGGTGTCTATTGCCTCATCGAGCTCGCCGCCATCCTGGTCAACGTTTCACGGACGGCCGTCCAGTATTGGGGATCCCTCAAGGCTTCCAAGACGCTCTACCATCGCCTGTTGGTCGCCGTGCTGCATGCTCCGCTGCGGTTCTTTGATACCGTGTGTATTATTGATGTTTGCTTCTTCAGACGTTTCTGGCCCCCGCTGCCGGTATTGTTTTACCTTTCTTTTAATGCTGGCTGCTGTGCTCCTTTATATTCGACGCCGCAGACGCCTGTTGGCCGTATTATGAACAGGTTTAGCAAGGACACGGAGACAATTGATAGCCAGCTCAGTTGGAATGCGGGGTTCTTACTGCAAACCATCCTGGGCGTGATCAGCGTAGTGGTCGTCATCAGTTTTATCACTCCCGAATTCCTAATTGCGATTCTATTCATCGGTAAGCCAAACCAACCATTTGGAATATGGAAGCCTTGATTGACCCTACCCATACCTCGCTCGCTGCGGAAATATAGCGCTTACTTACAATGCTTGCACGCAACATTGCACATTATTATTTCACGGCCGGTTTATGCTCTCAGGAATTCTTTATCTTATCATCGGCACCCTTTACATCCGAGCTTCGCGCGAGCTCAAGCGCATCAATTCTATTACTCGCTCGCCCGTTTTCTCTCAATTTACGGAGACGCTGATCGGCGTCTCGACAATCCGTGCGTACGGCGAGGAGGACCGTTTCATGAAGGAGATCCTTGTCCGGCTCGACAACAACATCCGCCCGTTCTATTTGCTATGGATGTGCAATCGCTGGTTGCTGGTGGTATGTCTTGTACCCAACGTTGTTACATTTGACGAGATGCTTAGTACTGGATAGTGCTGTGAATACTCGTTGATCTAACAACACCAACCAACCTTACAGCGTGTGGAATTCAGCGGCGCGCTTGTCACGTTCTTTGCTGGCATCTTCTTGCTCATGCAAATCGATAGAATCGATGCCGGCCTGGCGGGGCTGTCGTTAAGCTTTGCTCGTAGCTTCCTGGACCACGTTTACGTGAGCAACGCAACCATTTCGTTTGTGCTCTTTGCGTAGCAGGTAATGTTGGCCGAATCCCAACATATCGACAAGAAATAATGACTTCTTACGTACATATCTTTGCCGTTTCTGTAGTGGTTGATGCGCCAGTACACTACTGTCGAAATGCATTTGAACTCGGTGGAGCGTGTGCAAGAATACCTGGAAATGCCCCAGGAGCCTCCGAGCATCATTGAGAACAGTCGACCTCCCGCAGCTGTACGTGCAATCTGTCGGCCTTTATGTTTAATTCAGCCATGATGATACGCACCACAATTCGCTCACCCATGTTTGATATTCTTGGAAAATCATAGTGGCCCACTTCGGCAACTGTTGAAGTCAAGGACTTGGTCATTCGTTACGCCCCCGATCTCGAGCCCGTCATCCGCGACGTGACGTTCTCGATTCAATCGCATGAGAAGGTCGGCATCGTGGGCCGTGCTGGCGCCGGCAAGTCTACGTTGGCGCTTTCGTTCTTCCGTTTTGTTGATCCAGCCAAAGGCTACATCAAGATTGACGGCATCGATATAACCCATGTATGTATTCCAAATGTCAATGAGGATGTGGATGAGGCTTTAAAGGGAAACATTTATGGTAATCCTTTCACTCACGACGGTTACTGGATGTCAACGATTTTGGACAATATAGATAGGTGTTGAAGACCTCCGATCCCAACTAACGATCGTCCCACAAGATGCCATTCTTTTCACGGGAACTATTCGGTCCAATCTCGACCCGTTTGACGAATACGACGACAACGAGATTTGGGAATCTCTCCGCCGTGTTCATCTTGCAGAGGGACCCGGCCTGCCAGACGAGGCCGAGACTGCGACGTCCAACGGCGGGATCACAAGTTTGGACTTTCCTGTGAGCGAGGGTGGCAATAACTTCAGTCAAGGACAGAGGCAACTGTTCTGTTTGGCGAGAGCGCTACTGAGGAATGACCGACTGATTATTATGGACGAGGTATACAAATTTCATGTTTATTTCGGGCAATTGATGTTCGTGAGCATTTTTATACTGATTTCGATGATTTGTTGTTTGTCGCGAACTCTGCACAGGCGACCGCGGGTGTCGATTTCGACACGGATAAGAAAATCCAAACAAGCATCAGGGAGGAGTTTGCCAATTCGGTTAGTATTCAACGATAATGATCAGACACTCTGTGTGTTACTGTGTATATATATATGTGTGACTAATCGAGTGCCTCTTCTTGATTACATAGACGCTGCTTTGCATCGCTCATCGCTTGAGGACCATTATAGATTACGATCGGGTACGCCTCATCTGAATTATTTTCCAAACGTTGCCGTTTTGGGAGTATTATATGTATTAATTTACTCATTCATTTGTACAGGTGATGGTACTTGACCACGGTCGGATGATCGAGTTCGACACGCCACACAACCTCCTCCAGCGGGAATCCGGCCTTTTCCGTAATATGTGCGTCAAGTCCGGTGAGCTGGAGCTTCTAGAGGACATGGCGGTCCGCATTGATAAAGCGAAAAAGGACAGGATCGCGAGGAACCAAGGGGGGTCTGGTCGAGAGGAAGCGACGGTGAGGGCCGGTGTTGATGGCGGGGATGCGCGGTAACTGCTCGGGTGACGAAAGTGGGTTTAGGAGTTTGTTTTTAAAAAAAAATAAATAAATCGGATCCCAAAGAATGTGCTGATTGACCAGTCACGTGAGTCACACGATTTGGCGTTCTTTTCCTGGAGTCGCGTTCATCAAAAAGGATGGCTTCGAACGACACTCCAGTGTGGGAGAATCCCGAGCTCATCCACTTGAACAAATTGCCCCCGCGAGCCCACTCTTTTCCTGCAAGACGTCCCTTGGAAGCACTAGGACGCATAGGTTCCCGTGGCTTCGATTTCCCCCCAAATACGCCCGTATGTCCTGAGGATGTGCAATCCTTGAACGGGACGTGGCTGTTCAAACTGTATAACAACCCGAACCTCGTCCCTCCGAACTGGCCAAGCAACACGACCCACGAGGACTTCGGCTTCATCTCTGTACCTTCCAATTGGGAGTGTCACGGACACGACAGGCCAAGGTCAGGACAAGAATTCGCATCCTTGAACCCGAGCCTGTTGCTATAGTGTACAGCTGCTCATTCGTTCGCTTATTTAGGTATACAAACGTGCAGTATTACTGGAAGCCTGTTGATCCCCCCAGAGTGCCACGCGAAGGCCGAACGAACAACGCGGTCGGCTGCTATCGACGAATGTTTGCTATCCCCGCACGCTGGAACGTGGACTATTCCATCTTCCTGTATTTCGGGGCCGTCAAATCGTTTTTTTACCTTTGGGTGAATAACCACCTAGTTGGCTATTCCAAGGATTCAATGACACCCGCAGAATTCGATATCACCCGATACGTACACCATGGGAGCGACAACTTTATTTCTGTTCAGGTATGTCATATCACACCTTTGTATTTGAAATAAATTGGTCAGGACCCTCGCTTACGATTTTGTAACCAACTCCAAAATACTATGCTGAAAAACGTAGGTTCTACGATGGTGCGATGGTTCCTACATGGAAGATCAGGATTTCTGGGATCTCAGCGGCATTCAGCGGGATGTCATCCTGTGGGCAGTGCCAGCAAAGCACGGATTCCTCGCAGACGTGGAAATAGACGCCGATTTCCTCGCCAAAAACAAGGGCTCTCTCAAGATCAGGCCGCTTATAGGTCGGTCGGTTGCCGGTTGTACCACCCTGCCCTCCCGGCTGACAATCCGAGCGGCTCTCTTCGACTTGCAAAACAACTTCAATGTCATCTGGTCCGATCTTTTCGATACAAACCCCATTTTACCCCACGACGGCCAGATATGCTTACCCGAAATAAAAGTTGCTCTCACTAATATCGCTAGCTGGAGTGCTGAGAACCCGTGTCTTTATGGCGTTACCGTAGAATTGTATCAAGAGATAAATGATGGTCGGCCGCGCCTTTTGGATTGCCGTGGGTGGCGTGTAGGCTTTCGGAGCATTTCTATTAATTATGATTACCAACTGTGCGTAAATGGTTTCGCGGTTACTTTCCGTGGCGTTAATAGGTACGTTTCAAAGACAATTGACCAATTTATACCCGTTTGGGTCGTTTCAATGATATGGCAAGATAAAACGGGTTTTTTGAAAGTACCTTCCTTTGTTATTTTGCAGGCACGAGCATCATCCAGAACGTGGAAGATACCTCTTGGAATCGGACATGCTACAAGACATTGAGTTGATGCTCCAGCACAATATCAACGCTGTTCGCACTTCCCATTATCCGAACGCGCCGCGCTGGTACGAGCTATGCGACGAATATGGCATATATCTTGTTGATGAGGCCAACATTGAAACTCATGGTGTTAGAGATCGGTTATCAAAAGGTAACACGTTGGCGAGCTTTGCTCGCGATTTACGGGGACCTAGAGATGGTCCATTCTTTCTCAAAGCCTACGTGAATTTTGACATACCGTTTCAACCACTTCAGATCCAAAATGGGAACGCGCTTACGTTGACCGCCTCCAACGTATGGTCCACCGAGACCGCAACCATCCATCCGTGATAATCTGGTCTCTTGGCAATGAGTCCGGGTTTGGACCCAACCATCAAAAGATGTACACATGGGTCAAAGCGTATGATACTCAAGGTCGACCGGTCCACTACGAGTCTCGGTCCGACGGCATGCGAGATAGCGCGTTCGATATCAGCAGTACCATGTACCCCTCCCCGGATCAAGCGGTGAAACAGACACTTCGTAACCCGACACGACCGGCGATCTTATGCGAATATGCACATGCGATGGGAAACAGCAGCGGGAATCTTTTTGATTATTGGAACGAAATATATAAATATCCAAGGCTGCAAGGGGCTTTTATCTGGGATTGGGTCGACCAGGGGTTGGATCCAAAAGTGAATCGTAACAGACGATCAGGCAAGTATACCATTTTTTTTGACGTACTTATTGTGAACCCGCCCTTGCTCGTGACTTAAAAAAAAAAAAAAAAAAAAAAACGTTGATCTAGGCTACGTTCAGCCAAATACAAAACTCGGCCTCCAGGGGTGGTTCTATGGTGGTGATTTCGGGGATGTTCCCAACAATGGAAACTTCTGCTGCAATGGTCTCGTCCAACCAGATAGAAAAATGCATCCTGGGTTGATCGAGGTGAAGAAGGTCTACTCGCCCGTCTGGATCAAGGCCCTATCGATCCAACCCTCTGTCGCCATCTTCGAGGTGCATAATAATCATGATTTCATCAGCATGTTGAGTCAGGAATACATCTGCGAATGGGAATGGGTCGACGAGGTTGGCGTTCGGCGTAGTTTTGGGAAACAAGCTTTACCAGACGTATTGCCGCACGACACTAAGAAATGGACGATCCGATACCCAGTGACCCATGTTGCAACAAAAGTCGGTCAACATGACATGTGGATCAATCTCCGCATCCGAGCACTGAAGACGAAACTGTGTGTTGAGGAAGGTCACGAAGTATCGAGTTGGCAATTTCCGGAGAAACCAAGCACCGCCATCACCCTAGTTACTGCAGGGTGCGGTTCGTTGTCTTCAAAACTCATTGTGGACGACTGTGCCAAGGAAGTAATTGTATCCACCGAAGCAAACGATTTTCACATCATTCTCAACAAGTCTTCAGGAATGTTCACCGAATTCGTTATTGGCGAAAATTTCGTCTTCACCGAAGCATTCGCGCCCAATTTATGGCGTGCTCCGACCGATAATGACCAAGGTGGAAAGGTCAACAGCTTTGCTAGCCATTGGCGCACTTCAGGCCTCAATCACACGGAACTGACAAACGTTCGAGTAGAAATATCCAAAACGGATACCAAGGTCACTCTGCGTGTTACCGGCGACATCTATTTCTGGCAGCCCACGGGTGTCGTAACCTACAACGGCACTTTCGATATCTTGCAAGACGCAACCGTTGATACCTCCATCACCTTCCGTATCTCCTACAGTGAGAAAGATGCCGCACCGCTTCCATTGCCTCGTGTTGGCGTTCGATTCAAGGCTCCAAAGGAGTTCGATAGGTATCGATGGTACGGCAGAGGTCCACATGAGAACTACGAGGACCGCAAAGAAAGCGCTCTTGTCGGCGTTTATGAGGCCAATATCATCGACGACATCACACCATATGTTCGTCCCCAAGAATACGGCAATCGATGTGACGTTCGTTGGTGGGAGATAATAAATCAGTCGGGAAGGAAGGTGCGTGCTGAGGCTGTTGGGCAGAGCTTATTTAGCAGCTCGGTGCATCCGTTTGAGGTGGCGATCCTAGAGAAGGCCGACCACGCTGACGAGTTGGAGGTGGATGACGATAGCGTGTATTGGTATATTGATGTGAGACAAATGGGTGTAGGAGGAGACGATTCCTGGAGCCCCAGGACGCATCCGGCATACTTGTTGACGGGTAATGAATATGGGTTTAGCTTAAAGTTGCAATTCCTTTAATGGGTATGTATGGAAGACAACATCAATAAACAAATTCTTCGGTGGCTTATCCGAACTGCAGTCACACCGACTTTTTCCCAAGTTAAACACGTCCTCCTCTCCTCTCCTCTCAACATGGCCGACAACCCGCAGCACGCGAGCACGTGGCCCGATCCACCGCGCTACTTCCGCCGCTACACCGCAGAGAACCTACAGGTCCTGGCCCGCGCCAAGAGGGACGGCGTGCCCGCTATTGGGGATGTAGACGTCGCGACCATGGAACCACCCGAAATTGTGAAGGAGGGATCATACCTGATGTTCAACCAAGAATGGCAGGTATGTCGACTGTGTTGACGGAATGAGGTTGGAAGAACGGTGATGATACTTGGTCGGCACTAATTAGGCATGAATATCTGAACTTGAATCTGGCAGGTGCACGATAAATTGCCGACGCTGGGTGAAAAGCAATTGTTTCCAGATGGACCGATAGGTAACTAGTAAATGTGGCGGGTACATGGTGTCTAGAGCGACCTCGGACGTATACCCTCCTTGGAATCTGGCGTCGCGTCGAGGTCTGCATAAAGGATTTGCCCTCCGCGCTCGTTGTGTTGGGTACATGATAATTAGAAAGAGCACGACCTCTTGAAGCTGTCCGAACACAGGCGCAGGGTTCAAATAATACCAACATAATCCGTTTATTTCTATACGGGCGGCGGTTTCCTAGACCGCGTACAAGAACTCAAAAAGCTGAACCGTTCTCTGGTGCTGAACTACGTCGAGTTATTGGACGTGTTAATACAGTCGCCTCAAGACGTGGGTTATTCGACCTTTTCCCTATTATCAATTTTGACGCATTAATGCCACAAAATATAGTCGAATATTGCGCGACATCTAACTTTCTCCTTTATTTCCCCCCTCCCCCCCCCCAAAAAAA
>RBNI01007353.1:0-10398 GCA_003990745.1 Jimgerdemannia flammicorona | reverse complement strand
TACCATTTTACCCCTCATGGACAAGTCATTTGGCACGTTCAGCAAGGGGCGAATTCAATTTTACATTGCGAATGAGGAAGCAGAAATTGCACTTTTTCCCAATCTCTCATCAATCTTCGTGGACCTAACGAGGCTCTCAAAACCTATCATCGATGCACTTACGACTGAAGAGGCGACCAAAGAGCTGAATATCAAACGACTAGACAACGATGCTTTCATTCAACTGGTCTCTGAAATGTTGCGCCCGGGAGATCACTTGGAATACGATCGTAATGGGACTATCATAAACGACGAATGGCTTCGCGATCTCTGGCATTATCTGGATACAACGGAAAGTATCGACATGGCAGCCTTCGAGAACACGCCAATTCTGCCGACCGTCGGCCCAAACGGAGTGTTGGTCTCTTTGAACCAAAATCTACCTCTGCTCTACCAAGACGGCAATCAATCCAATATCAATGCGATTTTGACCAAGATTGGCACGAACCTCGTCGACAGGCGGTATTCCAAGCGACTGCCTGACTTTGTACTGGAGTTCTCTGCGACGAATGTACTGAAATGCATACAATTGGCGAGCACGAAAGCAAACCGTTCCATAGAGGAGCTGCTGTTGCCGTTGAGCCCTGATGAGCGGAACACCCTTAGGGACTTCCTCCAGGGAAGCGAATACGACCTGTTCCAAAGCGAGCGTTCCTCGGAATCGATAGAGATCCTCCGTCAGCTGCCCATCTTCCCGGCTCAAACATCCTCCTCCGTTGCCTTCAAACCCGCGGCGGATTGCCGCCTTTTACCACAAGATTGCCCCGTGTTCTCAGTACAGTACGGAATGGCCATCCTTTGTAAAAACGACACGGAGCACAAATTCGCGGCTAAGATCAACATTCCTGAGCTGTCGGTTCAGGAACACTTAAGGTGCAACGTCCTCCCTTTGCTCAATAATCCACTCCCGGATACCAAGGCCAACGAATACCAGACATTCCTTCGCAAGGTTCTCAGTTACGTCGAGCGAGAGGGGTCGCAACAGCTCTGCCAGATGCTCACACAGCATTCGGTCATCCCGAGCGACGAGTCGTCCAATTGCAGGCTTTTCAGGGCTTCCGAACTTTACGATGACACACACCCGATGTTTGCTGCTGTGTTTGCCGGAGCGGGGAAGTTTGTTGCGAGTAACATCAAGATTGGTCTCTCGGCCCTTCGAAAAATTGGCCTCAAAACCGAGACCAACGGATTGACGTTCATTGAGTGTGTCGACGAGGTCGTGCGCCTTTCGAAGCTCGGGTCGGGTCGACCTTCAAATTATCTGGACCGGGCTAGGATTGTGGCCAATAACTTCGCCTCAAACTTTGGCTCAAATTTTACACTAAACCGCTCCCAGCTCTCCTACCTCGTTAAGCAAAAGTTCATGCCCGTCAATACCAGGATTTCTGAAACTCTACCCAACTTCGCGCGCGAAGAATTTCTTCCATCCTTCGGCCCGCTCACCTCCCTCTCCGAACTCTGTCTGGTAGAACATCGAAATGTCGTATGGACCCAACGCCCCATCTTTGACGATTCCCTCAACAGCCTATCCAACTACGTTCTTCAACAAATTCCAAATCTCAGCAACCCGCCCGTTGATGTCGTCATCGACCACCTCCACTGCCTCGCGCTCACAGTTTCTCCGAAATGCCACGGGAATGAGACCGAATTCGGCCGTTGGCTCAAGGACACGTACCAGTTCCTTCTGGATCGCTGCAACGACCCGGAATCCGTGGCCAAAATGCGCGACAGCTTTTCGTGCACAACTACCTTGTTCCTGAACGGCGACGGCCCGACGAAATCCGAAAACTGGAAGCCAGCCAGTCACCTCGTCATCGGCGCAGACTTTGACATCAACCCGGAGATGCTAAAAATCCACGATTCCCTGTATCCTTTCGAGGAGCTCTTGGTTCTGGGCGGCGCGTCAAAAATCATTTCTTTGCCGTTGCGCAAATTGGACCCAGACCTGAATGATCTTTCTCAGGCCGAATTTATTTTCGGTGGGTTTGCCGAGTTTCACCGCCGCGACGACACCGTCGCCATTGGGTACAAGGACGTTGTCTTCCTTGTGGACGGTCATCGGCTCCGTGCATCGCGGATCTTCCTCGCCACGGCTAGTGACCACTTCAGAAAGATGTTCCTTCCCACCAAACATAGTGGCATGACGGAAACCCGCCACGAAGACCTCCCCATAGAGATTGAGGTACCAGGTATATCGTCCACTACCTTCCGCATCATGCTCGACTACCTCCACACTGACGAACTCATCGTCACGCCCGAGGACATTGAGGCGGACAACGGATTCGCCGAAAACGACCCTCGTCGCCAGCTGCAAGTGTATCTTCTCCTACTCAAGCCTGCGAATATGTATGCGCTTGATCGGCTCAAGAATTTGATCGAAACGCGAATCATCAATGGTGGGATGATTAGGATCAATACCGTGCTAGATATTGAATGGTATGCGGATTTGTATCACGCTCAGGAACTTCTTGGTATTTGCCAGGAATTTCGACGAAAAAATCAGGAATTGATCGCGAAGGTGCAGGGGTCGGCAGCAATCAATTTGGATGAGAAGCAGGTCATCAGATTGTAGAGAGGTTAGATGTTTGAAGGTTTCTTGTAGGGGTCTTTGTGTTCATGGGCCCATCAAATGAGGTTTTCAAAATAATAAACATCTGATGTAAAGTTTTGCTATTGTATAAATATATGTCAGAGGCTTTAGTTTTATGTTAATTATACTGTCTTCTGTCCTTGTAGCACTAATGAAGGTACTGGTGTGATGGTATTATTTTAACACATTTTTATTTAATATTTAAAACTACCTAACTTGATTTTTTTTTTTTTTTTTTCCCCTCCTTTTTGAATTAGAGAGATAATTTTAACTTATTATAGTTTACTATCATTATTATTTTATCTCAGAATTTCTCTTCTATATATTATTTATAAGATATTATGATAGTTGATCTAAATTAGAAATATGAATTAGAAAAATAGATATTTGATTATAGTATCTGAATCTAATTTCCAAATATAGTATAGCCTTACAAATAGCAGTCATTTTACAACTATAGAAATTTTAACAAATGTTAGGATTTTATAAATGTCAAGATTTAACAGATATTAAATCTTGACAATTATTAAAATTTCACAGATGTTAAGGATTCTTACTTATAAAAAGTGACTCATAGGAAATATAGTTATAACTTAGCTATCTTATAGCTAGAAAACTTATATAAATATTCTCAATATTTTAGAGTAAATAAACCTCAGATCAAAATAATTCAAAGTAAAGAGAAAGTAAGAGAACTAGTAAGCCTGTAGACAGATATACTTCAAACTTACCTATCTCTGTATCTTGAGGATTCTGTAGAGTCAAAGAAGATCAAGTTTTCAAAATATAGAAATCTGAGATACTTCTAAGATTAGATATCTGCTATGTTATAACTTAGTGCCTATTGACTGATAATTTAAGACAAATCCCTCACTTTCAAACTAAATAATAAATAACTACTATGTACTAACTAAACAACTATATAAATTAAACTAAGACATTCAGACAAAATGAATATAAGACTATCAGTATTCTGTAGATATACTTCTTATAAATAAATCATTATCTTCATTAATGATTTCAAGTAATATACCACTGTAAGGACTCTGACAGCAAGACAGTAAGTAGTCCTCATACTCTTTAGTCTCTAAGGCCCAGTGAGAGCAGTATTCACAACTTTGATTCATATAGAAGTAGATGATGATGCTATGTTAGTAGTACAAAAGGCCTAGCTCTGAACTACTTATTATATAGATGAGATCAAGTAAGCTCTAAAGGATTAACTCAATATAATATATATACTAAGAAATAAGTGAGAATTTAAATATATTCTATATTAGACTTTGATATTAGATAATCTTTATAGATTATGCTAATACTATCTAAGACTAAGTAGCTGAAATAGTCTTCATAAAAGAAATCTACCTAGAAATAGCTATAGTCATCCACTCATCACTAGTAGTCTTAGACCTATTATAGAAGATCACCTATGCTTAGCAATACTAAATAACTAGACATCCACAAGACTATATAATAAAAAGAGTCACAGGAGTCAGAATTGAAGCACTCAAAGAGACTAGTATAATCTTTATCACAGTAATTAATTGAAATATACTATAGTCAAAAGCTATTAAATAATAGAAAAATAGTAACCCTATAGAGGAACTTATTAAGAAGTTTGTCAAAATAATTGCTCATCTAGGAGATATAGTAAAGGAAATCAGAGAAGAGACTATCACCTAGTTCAGAAGTTTGCTATCATCTTGAACAAGAAAAGAGGTATCTACTATATCTGTGAAAAAGAAGACTACTACTTATATGAATGTATAAGTGAGATCAAGTACAAGTGCTAGCAAGTCAAGGACATCATCTTTCTCCAGTAATATTCAGGTTATATAACTTTCTGGCAATATTTACAATACTGTTTTTGGAGAAAAGATACTAGTATCATAATGACCAATAAGCATTCTGAGGTATGTACTAGACAGGGTGGCTCTGGTGCATTCAACTGACAGTATGTGAGAAGAGACCCCAGCTTGGGGGGAAGCATGAGGGGCCTGCTGGCAGGAGGATGTAGTAGGGAAGGAGGCAGTGCTGGAGGCCAGGGGACAGAGAGGGTGAGCTTTTCAGAGAAGGTGAAGGGGGGTCAGTAGAGAGCTGGGCTGGAGAGTTGGCTGAGGGGGGGTAAGGTGATGGTGAAGGCTATAGGGCAGAGGCTTTGAGAGAAAGCTTCTCTGGGGGACCAGAGTGGTGGGGCTGGTGGTGTAGTGGCTGAGGAGATAACTACTGATGAGAGTATAATGGGTGATCTGAAAAAAAATCTAGATGGGACTGCTGATGGTAGACTGAGTAGTGGAAAGGATATGAGGCCTAGTGATCTGGCTGATAGTGTAACAGGACTGGTAGTGGCACTATTACTCAAGAAGTCAATCTCAGAATTTGCAGTCACTTTATGCTTCAGGGGCTTAGTAGTGATGGCAAAAATAGTTCTGGGGCTGATTGCAAAGCAGATGGAAGACACAGCATCTGTTAAATTCTTGAAGAGCCTGAAAGAGGTGGAGGTGGGCTTTGAGGAGGCAGGGCTGCTGGAGGAGGTGCTGAAGATTGGATTGATAGTTGTGGAGATATATGTCTCAATGGCATAGTGCTTGAGATGGGATCCCAGGGTGGTGCAGCTTCTGGTGAAGAGAGTATCTATGGTGACTGCTGTGGAGATGAGGAGGAGAGTTGAGGAGGTCATGGTTGAGTACAGAGAGGTAGTTGATATAGGGTTCAGGGTCTGAAAAGAGACCACCTTCTGGACAGGGGATGTTAATATCCCGATTTGACTGGCAGGGAGAGAGGCTACTGATAAGATATATAACTGGCCTTTGGTGATGATGTGGGGAGCCTTTGTATACAAGGTGATGAGAGTAAAGGGGAGTGAGGAGGAGGAGGAGGAGGAGGAGGAGGAGGACCTGTTAGAGGTACTAGAGGAGCTAAGTAGTACAGTAGAGCAGAGAGCAAAGGCTTGGAAGGTGTATATGGAGTTGATGCACTTGGAGATTGTCAACAGGAGGTAAGTCTGTGTTGACAAGGGGCTGTGGGAGAGGACCCAAGGTTGCAGGAAGTAGAGGGAGTTGCTGGCAAGTCTGGAGGTGAAGAAGATGAGAGCTGCTGATGGCAGTGAGGATGCTGGGGGAGCTTTGGTGAGTGTCTGGGCTGAGAGACAAGGGGAGAATGTGGAGATGAGTCTGGAGGAGGCCAGGAAGGTGCTGAGCAAGGATCTATATGAGAATGGTATATTTGAAGTCTGGGAGCAGTCTCCTATACCTACCTCTCTTATCAGATAGAGACTGGCTGTAAGGGGCCAAGCAGCAGAGGATGTGCCCATGTATGGTACCCAGCAAGTGTACTTTGGGGTTCCTGAGGTAGTGAAAGGTAGATAAGTAGTGACAGTTGGTAAGGAGAAACTGGTAGATATCCTGGAGGAGGGGTGAAATGAGGCTATAAGTGTAGAAGAGGATATCTTGATGCTGAGTAGAAGATAGCCTGCAACCCCTGGGGGGAAGGAAGTGGGGAATCTACTGTGGATGTACAGGATAATAAATAACCTTATAGCTGAGAAACTGGAAGAAGTAGACCTGAGAGTGATAAGTGATAAGCACTGGGCAAGAATCTTACATAGTGATGAAGTGGTGGAGATATTAAGGGCAGAGGTACTGGCAGTTCTTCTGGAGGAGGAAGAGTATGAGGTAGATAAGGAGAGGGAGACCAAGCTGGTAGTTGTTGCTAGTGAGCAGACCATCTACTGCTGGGAAAAGCATCATGGTTTGCAGCTCTGATAGGAGGCCTGTCTGGAGTATTGTGAGGATTTTTAGGAAAAGGAGGATGGGGAAATAGCTGAGCTACTAGAGAGACAGGAAACTAAGAGGGCTGAAGAGAAGGTGCTGCTGAACACAATCTGGACTTGGCTAGAGAGGTGAGGGATATGGAGCAGTAGAGGATGTATTTTCAATTCTATAATATTCCTTATGAATAGTATAACTAATATTTTTTCTCTCAATGTAAATGGGTTATAGGGTTCATGTCAGTATTGGAACATTTTTGCTTAGCTGAAGGGACTGGAGGCAGATCTCTTTCTTTTGCAGGATGTCAGGTGTGAGGATGATTTAGATAGACTGGAATAGACTAAGGAATGGAGAGGAGAGGCTGTTTGGAAAGGCAAGGTGGGGATTCTGGTCTGAAGGGGCAGAGGAGAGATATGTGAGATGAGAAGCTAGAGAGATAGGCTGGTTTGGGGAGAGTGGATTTGAGCAGGTTGGGAGATAGTTACAGTGGGGTCTTGCTACTATCCTGCTATATGGGGGGAGCATATGGACTAGGTGAAGGGCCTTCAGAAGAGTGGGACCCTTATAGAGACTGGAGTAGATATGCTTGGTGGGGACTTCAATATGGTCTGAGATGTATTGGTAATTGCTTGGTCTGGGGAGACTGGCATCGGCCAGAGTAGGAATTGGTGAAGGTGGGCTCTTGCTACTGCCCTGTGGCTAGGGGTGAGAGAACTGCATAGATTAGGGGGTTGCTGGAGGAGGGTATTCTCTTAGAGGAAGGGGTCGATGTGCTCAGAGGGGACTTTAATATGGTTTGGGATCAGCATCTGGACAGGACTGATGGAGGGAGGAGTGCTGGGGGTAGAAGTGGAGGTCTGGATGCATGGGAGGAGGTGGAGACATTGAGCTCCTTGGGGGATATGGGCAGAACAAGGTGGGGTGATGCCAGGGTCTACACACATTGGGTGAATGGCTTGGACACAAAGATTGACTGGATTCTGACAGTGGAGTGCTGGGGTTTGGATGTTTGGAAGGCATTGGAAGTGGAGTGGTGCCCATGGTCTGATTACTGGGGACTGTTGGGGCAGGGGCAGTTTGGGGGGAGTGGAGATGGACCTGGACATTAGTGCCTTAACTCCTCCCTGCTGGCTGAGAAGGGGTTGTAGGAATTGTAGGTGGAGGACATTTAGGCAAAAGTTTTTAACTGGAGGTGTGAGGGTTTGCCTGTGGCTGTCTGCTGGATGAGATTGAAAGAGGCTGTGAGGGTTTATTGGGGAGGGGCTGGTAGAGAGGCCAGGAGGCAGAGGAGGAGGCACATGAGGTGTACTTCCAGCAGGCTGCAGAGACTACAAATGGATTGGGCAGATTTGCTTACTGTTGGTGGGGTGGAGGATTGGAGGATCAAGAGGGCGAAATTGGAGATTGTGGAACTACAACAGGTGTTGAGGGAAGAGAAGGAGACTCATATGTAGGGCATAGCTGCTAGGCTATGGTGGTAGGGGCTTGAGGAGGGTGAGCAGCCTACTAGGTACTTATCAAGACTTCTCAAAGCTAGGGGAGTGCAACATCAGTGGGATGGGGTCCTGGATGCTGATGGGGACATGATACATGGCACGCAACAAATCTTAGGGGTGTTGAAGGAGAGATGGCAGGGCTTGTAGAGTGAGGGAGAAGGGGGTGCTGATGAGGCAGAGATTGTGGATACACTAGAAGAGTGGGGGCTGCTGCAAGTAGCTGGACTGGGTGACTTGATCTTACCAGTGCAGAGAGAGGAGATCCAGAGTGTCCTGGCAGCAACTAAACTTGGGATGGTGCCAGGGGAGAATGGATTGCCATGGGACTTCTGGAAGAAGATAGTAAATGTCTCCAGAGTTTTGGGTGAGATGGCTGCTCTCTGTGACCATGTCCTTCAGAGTGGTGAGTGGGTTGGAGACCAGGATCTCGGGCTGGTAGCCTTATTGTACAAAGATAAGGAGAGGAGGGAAGACTGGAAGAACTGGAGACCGATCATGCTTCTGGACATGGATAGGAAGATGGTGACTAAGGTGGTTGTCACAAGGCTGCAGAAAGTTACCCAACAGATGCTGGGGGAGGAGCAGCAGGGCTTTGTTGGGAGCAGACTTATAAGAGATGGGACTGCGTGGGTTCATGGTGTTATTGAAGAGGCCCAGGCCTGTGGCTTAGATGGAAGGTTGGTCTTTTTGGACCAGGAGAAGGCCTACAACTATGTATGGTGGGTATGGCTGGACAAGGTATTGGACTGAATTGGGGTTCCCCCAAGGTTTAGGGCCTCTATGTTGAGTCTGCTAGAGAGCAGTCAGGCAGCTCTGACGTATAATGGTCACCATGGGAGGGCATTTTCCTTAGGAAGAGGAGTTCCTCAGAGGGACCCTCTGTCCCCTATTCTTTATGCCCTTTCACTGGAGCCATTGATGGATAGGATTCACCAGAAGGTGGCAGGGCTCTCTATATATAGTATAGTGTGGAAGGTGGGGGCCTTTGCTGATGATATAGTGGTTGGACTTGGGTCTGTGGCAGATGTAGAGGCACTTCAGGAGACTGTAGAATAGTATGAGGCTCACTCAGGGGCAAAGCTCAACTGGCATAAGTGTGAGATGATGGTGCTAGGGAATGGGCTGGTGGGTGGGGATGTCATTGGAACAATTGTCCCTACTGGTGAGGTGGTGCAGTATCTGGACATCTTCCTCTCTGTATATGGTTCTGTCTTACTATGAGTGTGGTGGGAGAGCAGGGTGAACATTTGGAGGGAGGCCCTTCGAGGATGGGGAGGCTGCCATATCTCTCTAGCAGGGTGGGTGTCAATCCTGAATTTATATTGGTTCCCCAAGCTATGGTATGTGGCATATCACCTCGACTTCCCAGCTTGGGTAGTGAAGAAGCTAATGAAGGTGGCTAGGGATTGGATTTGGGTGGGAAGGAGGTCCCAGGTCAGTTGGGATACTCTTGTGAGACTGGTAGTCAGGGGAGGTCTTGGACTGGTGGACTTTCCTAAGAGGCTACACTGCTTGTGAGCCTGGTAGTTGAAGAGAGCTGTGGAACTACAGGGTGGAGGTTGGGTGCCACTGCTGTAGAAGGTATAGGAGATGCAAACATCCCCTCAGGGGTCCTTCGGAGATCTGCTCTCATTGGTGGGGCTGAATGAAATTCGGCAGCTGCAGTTTAAGGGCTTTTGGTAGGGTATGACTGATGGAGCACACTAAATTGGCCTGTGCTGACAAGGCAATAAGGGGGAGGTGGTGTGGGGGCCTAATATGTGGTGTTGAGATAGATTGCTTCTGGGGGGTGCACCACTTACTATGTTTGATATTGGGGAGGGAGTAGAGTGTCAGCAGGGGCTTGGCCAGGATCTTTGGCCGAGTGGCTAGCAGGTGGCAGGGATCAGCGAGGAGTGGGACTGGGCCGGTATCTGATCTTGGAGTACAGAGGTATGGAGGTGGCTTCCCTCCAAGTTCTGGGTGGTATGGTGGAGAATGTTGCGAAGGAATGTCATGCTGAATTTCCATACGGGGCATTTGGTAGATGGTGGACAATTTGACTGTGAGGAGTGTTACAATATTGGGTGAGCTGGGGGTCATATACAGATGCCAGAACATTGGCTGGGAGAGTGTGAGGTTTTGGGGAAATTTTGAGCTAAAATAGGGGATAGACTGGGTGTGGGGCATAGGCTGGTGGGGGAGGGGGGTCGCTGGGAGGACTTGAGATCTCGGCTCATGGGTGGGGTGGATGATAGTTGGCTCACTATAGAATGGGTGTTAGCAATATAGGTGGGACTGGCAGGTCATTGGTATTTTGTATTTGAGGAGGGGCAGCAGTTGGGGCTGCAGGAGAAGGTGTTAAGGTGGGAGGGGCTGTTAGGAGATCTGCTGACTAGATGGTGGGTGGGTTGGAGTCCTCAGGGGGGACAACATCATGGTTTGGTGGTAAGGATCTGTGAGCAGAGTGGTGGGAGGGTGGCGATAGTGTTAGACAAAGTGGTCTTTCATCGGAAAGGGGTAG
>RBNI01007352.1:0-10400 GCA_003990745.1 Jimgerdemannia flammicorona | reverse complement strand
AAAAAAAAAAAAATCGCACACTTTTCAGGTTCTTCTTTGAGCCCAACCCAACCAATTCCATCATCAGACAGGCAATCAAACCACTAACTGTAACGCTCAGCAGCCGGCGCACATACCCGTTCCGATCCACCTTCACTCCGACGCGCTCCCTCGCGCTCCCTTGCTCCCCGCGACCAGGCTGCGTCACCCTCATAATGTGCGTCAGCCAATCCTGGTAGCTTTGGTTCAGCAGCCGGTCCGCCTCGTCAATGACGAGAAACCGCAAGTGCTGCAGCGTAAAGTTGGGAGTGCCGTTTAGGTGATCCATTAACCGGCCAGGAGTGGCGATGAGGATGTCGATGCGTGAAGAGCCGCCGGCGAGGCTGGTGGGGTTTGTTGATTGAGGAAAGGGGTGAGGGATGAGGCTCGTAACGGGCTGCTTGAAAATCGGGTATATACACACGTACATCTCGTTCGATTCACCAATCAGATGCGCCTGCTCGTGAGGGAAAGAATGCTGCCCCGTTGCCGTACCAATCTTGAGATCTGTGCCCTTACAAAAGGCGTCGAAAGTTTCCTTGACTTGCGCCACTAAATCGCGCGTGGGCAGGATGATGAGGGCGCGGAGGCGGGTGACGACGCGTTTGGAGAGGATCTGGCGGAACAAAAACATCATGTGGTCCATCGTGTGGTCAATTCAGAGTGAATTGCAAAGTTTCGCAAGGGCCATGAGATTACGAACCTCGACAATGGGCAGAACATATGCTAGAGTCTTGCCGCTACCCGTAGGGGCGGAGACGCACAGGTCGCCGGGTGGTCGCCGGGTGTCGCTTAGGCTTCGCGAACGAAGAAAGATAGGTATAACAGCCGTTTGGACTAAAATGGATGGATATACATGATAAAGCAGCGGCACAAAAGGGTACAATGATGCTTCCCCATCCCGTGCATACCTGCAAAAAATTCCTCGATTCCCAACTCCTTGCACCTCCCTGTCAGTTTCTTGTTTAATCCGAACACCGACTCCTCCACAGGAGTCGCCGTCTCTGGTGCAACGATAGTGGGGTTGGCAAGCCAATCCGGTATACCCATTGATCTCATGGCCGCCGTGTCGCGTGTGGGCTGCTTGGGCTGAAAATCCGGGAAGGCTTGCAACCCAATGACCTCGGGGATTTCGTTGTCTTCCGGTACATCCTCACTGTCCACGTCCATGAACTCGCGTTCGTCAACGGGGGGTGATGCGGAAGTGGGGACGGCTTCGGCAGCGGCGCGTTGCGATGCGAATCGCTCGAGCTCTTCGGTAGACAGCTCGCGTCGTTTTTTTTTCTTTGAGTTCATCTTTGTTTTTTGTGGGGGTTTTGCGGCAGAATTGCCAGCGTCTATCCGTTGCGGCTGTGGTCGCGAATCTGCATTGTTCTCATGGGGAACCTCAGGTTGTTCGTGTTCATATTTACGTTTTGGCTTCAGGCGAGCGTTGAGCTTTGACAGACGGTCCTTTTGGCGCTCGTAGGAGGGTCCGTCGCGCTGATCGTCGAAGCGAGCTATGGAGAACATGTGGGTACGCGTAGAGTGGCTTATGACAAAGAAAAATGGGAGAGCAGTCACCACGACACTAATTCAGGAGGGTGATGACATCATCATGCTGACTGCCATAAACTCTCCACTCCATTCTGTTTTCTTTAATTCTTCTTAATTATGGCCGACAACGACACAACCACAGCCATCACACCCGACGACGCTACAGTTCCTTTCTTTAAGAAGCGCTCTGCAAAAAAAAATCTCCGCAAGCGCAAGGCATCTCCCGCCCCAGAGGACTCGGCAAATCCCTTGAAACCCACAGAGCCTGCATCCGACGACGACAACGAGTCTGTCTCTGCCGTTGTCACAAAGATCCCAAAGACGACGGCTGCGAACCCCTTCATCCAAACCACTGCTCGCTCCCGTAAGGAGGATGACATCATTGGCGTGCGCTATGCCTCGAACCGCTCCGCCGCCAACTCCAACACTAACGATGCCGCTCGCTACAACACCGAATGGGAGCTCGAGCATGAGCAGCAGGAGAAGACGAAAAAGGCTAATGTGATGGGAAACGCGGCCTCGTCGTCGTCGGCGGCGGCGGCTGGGACGAGCGTCGATACGGAGAAGAGGTTGGCGAATCCAAAGATGGCAAGGGGACCGCAGAGAGCGCCGGCGAATATCCGTGTGACCGCTGTGTTCGATTACAAACCGGATCTATGCAAAGATTACAAAGGTGCGGCATGTTTTACTTTATATATAATGCTGTTTTGCTGCTGGGTGGCATTGTCGCATACCGATTCTTCATCGATATCTGGTTGCTAATCCATCCTTTCTCTTGCAACCCATTAGAAACCGGCTTCTGCGGCTACGGCGACTCGTGCATCTTCCTCCACGACCGCTCCGACTACAAGTCCGGTTGGCAGCTTGAGCGAGAGTGGGATGAGGCGCAAAAGAACAAGACGACGTTCGGCAAGCGTGACCCGAACCGGTACGCCGTCGCGGGCTCGGACGCCGAGGGCTCAGAGGGTTCGGACTCGGATGACGAGCTTCCCTTCGCCTGTCTCATCTGCCGCGAGGAATTCAACAACCCGGTCATGACAAAGTGTGGCCACTACTTTTGTGAGAACTGCGCCATTAAGAACTACGCCAAGAGTCCGAAGTGCTTCGCGTGCGGCGCTGCCACCGGAGGTATTTTCAACGCCGCAAAGAACCTCAAAGCGAAATTGGTGGAGAGGAAGAAGGCGAGGGAGCTGGCAGGAGAGGAGAGTAAAGGGGATGGGAGGGAGGAAATGGAGAAGAGCAAGGATGATGACGAGAATGATGGCGAGGATGACGACGAGGATGATGACGAGGATTAGCGAGTATTAGTGTCGTGCATATTGCTCTTGGAAATATAGTATATCATTGATAAAAGGGTGTCAATGAGGTGATGGAGGGCCTGATGTAACAGACGATTTTATTTTATTTTTTTTTATTTTTTGGCTGCTTCGTTTAATTTGTTCCCGATCCATGATACTGTCTTTGTGCTCGGTGGGATTGTCTACCTCAGTTGTATTCTGGAATAAATTTTGTACGTAGGAAATGGTGCCTTTTGCACGTATCCTACGCGTGATTGCATGTGTCTACTGCGAGAGGTCGTTACTGGCACCTTTTCTTGGCACCACATTGGTTCTTGACCCTTCACGTGCACCAATCACATCAAAACCATGCTATGCTTTTCATTTTTTAAAATTGGTTTTGTCCGTTGACTCAAAGGTATGGGAGAGCTTGGGCTTTATTTTATTTTTTTTTACGTGAAGTCTATTTTATGCTTCGTTGGGATTGGCAAAGCAAGAACTTATGTATTTACATATTTACCTACCCGACAAAAATATATTGAATTTGATTTGCATGTTCGAATCAGAGGAATTCAAGTTATGGAATGAAGTAGCCTCAGGCTCTCGTATTTATCATGTAGAGAAAACGTGTCTCATTGCACCAGAACACGTTTCAAAAAATATATAACTTATATGGTCCATTTTCTCTCAACTTTTGCTAGCCGTGAAAATTATGACACGACACTGCGGACAACGTGCCCTCCCGCACCCCCGCTCCAAATTCCCTTCATCCCTCACGAACCCGTCCATTATCGTCTCGATCTCTTCCAGATACTCATGGGCGATCCCGACGCGCAACGTCTCGAGTTCCGGACAGCTTTCGACAACGGCACGGACGAACGCCGGCACAACACGATGGCACGAGACGAGCTCGAGCCGCCGCAGCCTGGGCCAGGGGATACTATCTGTCTCCAGCTCCGAATCCGACTGATCCGACAACGACGGCGCCGCCGACAGTAACTCCCGCGCCTGCCGCCGCGGATACAACGACGACGGCGCCGACGCTGACCCCGGCGCCTGCCGCTGCTGCGCCGAGACCCGGCGGCGGCCGGTCATCGCAACGCCGACGGGGGACAGGTCAAGGATCTCGAGGCGCGGCATGTCGAGCTCAGCGAGGAAAGCGAGAAATTCGTCGGCGCTTTCGGTAGTGTCTCCGGCGTTAGTCGGGAGCATAAGCGAGACGAGGGTGGAGGAGCAGCCGAGGAGTAGGATGCGCAGCGACGGGTAGATTGGCGCGGCCTCCGTGCAGTAGGTGTTGTCGAGCTCCAAGACTTCCAGGAGGGGCGGCGGTGTGACGGCCAGACGGGCGATGGTCGGCCCCAGCGCGATGCAGTCGTCTGAGTCCTGGTCGCGGATCGATAGCTGACGGAGCTTGGGCCAGCTGGCAATCGTAGTGGCGAGGTCATTAGGATGGGCGGTGGAGACAGGGCTATGGAACAGCGCGGTGGTGATGTGCAGGCAAGCGCGGAGAGATTGGAGGACCGTAAGGTGCAGGTCCGAGGAGGTGAGGTGAATGTGTCGGAGGTGGAGGCGGATGTGGTTGATGAGAGTACAGATCGGATGGAGTGAAGCTTTGGAGGAAGAAGGTGTGAGGGCCTTAATGCTGCGCGTTCGGAAAAGGCTCCTCTGTTCAACGTAGTTGAAATTTGATAGGTGTAAGGTGGCGGTGTTGGCGAGGGTCGGGGAGAGACGAGAGACGAAGTCACTAAGGGGTTTCAACTCTGTTCGTGTCGATATACCGCTGAGATTGAGCTTCAGGGCTTTTGCTTGAAGCGGCAGGATACCGAGAAGGCGACCGATGGCATCCACGCGTGGCTGGTCGAGCCTCGCGGTGCGAAATCTGGAAACAAAGAGCCTCTGGATGACGATTTCCACCGTTTGGATGAGCTCGTTGTGGTTCAGGCCATAGCGCCTTGACTCGGTCATGAGGCCAACGAGAAGCTCCAGATCCGCATTGGTATATTTTTCCATATCGTGGCTCAGGTGCTTGTCGTTGGCTCCCACGAGGAGAGGGTAGGCACAATTGTACCAGAAGCGGCACACCAGGCTGCAGGACAGGAGGCCGAGGTGAGGGAAGGGGGATGTGTCAGGCTCGTCGCGGACATGAGCGAAGATTTCGAGCAGCAGCTCTGCGGCGAGGTGCTTCATGGGGGAGGAGGGGGGTGTTGGGGATGGATGAGATTGTCAATGGGGGGGGGAGGGTCAGGGTGGCGCAGGGGACTGGTGGCGCGCATCATGTGTCCCAGGAACGATTGGTGACGTTGCAACACAAAGCCCAAAAAGGTGGCTTGCATATAGCACCCCCATCAGCCCAGCCCACCGCAGCTGTCATTTCTCTTCTCTCTTCCACCCTCCTCCCGTCCAGTCACAATGTCCGCCTCCTCAAACTGCTTCGAATGCGGTTCTCAGCCGCGTTTTCTCAACAACAACGGCACTCTCTCTCTATACTGTAGCCGCAGGTGTCTCGGCAGCGCTAGACAGCACGGTCGCTCCGACGAGCTTTGTCATTTGTGCCATGTGAAGCCCACCTACATCGACAAGGATCACAAGCAATCAAATTTCTGCTCCCGCGCTTGCATGACCGCCGCTTCCACCCGTCAAAACAACAACGGTCCAAACAACAGCGCTCCGAACAACAGCGCTCCGAACAACAGCGGGAGGCCCAACAACTACAACAACGGCGGTGGGCCCAACAACTACAATAACAGTGCTCCAAACAACAGTGGTGGGCCCAACAACTACAATAACAGTGCTCCAAACAACAGTGGTGGGCCCAACAACTACAACAACAGCGGTAGGCCCAACAACTACAACAACAGCTCTCCGAACAACAGCGCTCCGAACAACAGTGGTTGGCCCAACAACTACAACAACAACGCTCCGAACAACAGCGGTAGGCCCAACAACAACAACAACAGCTACAACAACAATAACAACAACAACAACGATCTTTGTTGCGTCTGTAGGTCGCGGCCCCGCTGGATTGATAACACCGGTCGCCAGACCCCGTACTGCAGCCGAACGTGCGCATCTTCTGCGTCCTCCGCGCCTTCCGCGCCATCCCAACGTCCCATGTGCAGGACTTGCCGTACCAACCCGATATACATCGATGGCAAGTCAAAGCCCAGCAATTACTGCTCGAAGCGATGCCGCGATGCCGATTCGCGTGCGATGACCCCCCAGTCGTCTCAGAGAGGCAACGGCGGATCTCAGGCTGGTACCAATGGTAGGACGAACGTGAATATGTACATGGCCACTTATGATGACGGAAACGTCAGCGTCACTAGTATTTATTATGAAGAGGAAGAGGTCGATGATTCGAATATGCCTCATTACATCAATGTGTGAGTGTGTGTAGGTGATTTCGAATCAGGATATATATCTCTCTCTACCCTCGCTAGATTGCTCGCTTCTTTTTCTGTACTATTTATATTTCGTTGAGCGTTCCGAGACCAATTAGCTATCTTCCCTCCGTGCCACATTGTCCTAATGAGAAACACGGGGCTAATGAATCTAGAGCGCCCAATCTATAACCAAATATTATTATCCTATTCAAAATCACAACTCGACGCTACAACGTTAATCATAAAGTAGATGAGATCGACTTTAACGTTCGCATTAATTATGTACGAAAACGTTTTTAGTGACGGATACTCCTGAATCAGGATGCCAAATCTAATCAAGAGCCAATACCACGTCGTACACCATTTTTGTGTACCTCACACGGTTACTCTTTCCTGGAATGTACACAATCCGGTTGTGGTGGCGCTTGCATAAGGTGGCGAAGGCTCGTCGTGATTGATGGAAACCAAATAACTAATGTGCCCAAAAAGTAGTTTCGGGACAAGTCGTCAGCCAACGCAGACGGGCCATTTCTCAAAGATCCTAGTCGCGGAGGCCCCATTCGGATTCGAATATAATATGTCAAAAGCTTGATGCAACCGTAATAGTTCGAGGCCACTTGGAGATATACTGAACATGCCGCACTCATCTTTTATGGATTTCACACCGCAACTTTACACGCACGGGAAGAACGAATTTTTGACGAGAGGTTTAGTACAGTGATGCCAGAAGTATGACCGTGGGATATTATTTTGTTGTATCTCGCATAGGTCTAATCGACAGCCTCGATTCACCTCGTCATAAAAAATGATCTCTCTCCAATTCCACCTGCAAAATTACCTCCCATAAACTGTCGTTCTAACAAGTCCTCCTAGCACTCGTGTGTCGCTGATGAGTCGCTGGAAGTAATCAAGTAAGTTCCACTCTTGAGCCGATCATTACACCCAGATCAAATTATTGACCACTGCCCTCTCAGTCCGTTTCCGATCTCGATTCATTCGCAGATCCAACATTGCACGCAATGTTTAAGAACAATATACAACGCAGTGCCACGGTGTTTTATTTTTACGAACTTTTCTGATGCTAAAAAGGAATGTCATACTTGGGACCTCTTTCACCCAACAAACGAGCTCGAGAAGATATTTTTCCCGCACTCAGTCGTCGGCGCAGCTACGGCAACGCGAAGATGGCTCTCTTGTAGCCCTCGCAGAATCCATACTCTAGTGCGTATAGTGTGCGCTCCCTTTTTCCGAACCTCCTTCGCCGTTTCCGCCAACGCAATGTTGGCCAACATGACACCCAGTAACAACGATAACGCAGACCCGTACAAAAGGAGGCCAACGGGTCCGTCAACGGACTTTTTTTGTTGCACGTCCAAGTGATCAAGACGACACAGACGTGACGTAAAGAACCACGAAACCCCCATTATTTCCCTGTGCATGCTCGGGCTACTGCCAGAGGCTTCAAGGATAGGCTGAGAGTGACGCAAAAGAGTAATTATTCCTCGCTTGGTGCTTCGAATATCGCTATGGAATCAAACAGGACAGCACCTCGATGGTACAAGGAATCTGCCAATAAAGCTTATTTTCAGGCGACACCGTCTCCCAGGACATAAACCTCTCATTCTTGGCGTGGCTCCGTAACATCCCCAAGGCGTCCGTCTTCTGAGACCCAACAAGGACGCCGGATCGCCTGCTGGACTTCAAGCTGGAGCATACGCGAACCGCCATCAACCCAACTACCCTGCATAGCTTGCAGAAGCGCTATCGTTGCTTGCTAAGATACTAGGGCACACTACCTCCAAAGACATTTGTCATCCTATACCTCGGGCTGTTTGCTTTCCATGAAATCTTCTTCCCCTTCCCCACTCAGGGCTTGTTGATGGATACGCAATGTCTTTACTCATACGTTCCACCAGAGCATCATGTTTTTATTTGGCAGTGGAAGCGAAAAAAAGAAGTTCCCACCGTACCTGGAATGTATATGGAAGACGCCAATTTATAAATAACTGTTTTTGACCACGCTGGCGCGCGGTTGTGGGATTCACATGTTTCAGGAGACGGCTCCAAATGAGCGTGCCATAACCAGCGGTAGCTGAATCATATCGCTTGTACTTGGCGAACCAATTCTCCTTTCACTTCATATAACTTTAGATGATAATTGCCATTCGCTAACGAAGTTAGATTGTAGCGTATCTGCACGTTAACCATATGCCGTGGTTTAATCCAGATATTCGTTTTGAAGCAGGTTGAGAAAGCCTACTGCAACGTTTGCATTGCAGCAACATGTGTTGGTTAAGTTATTGATGAACGTCGAGTTAGGATCAGGTGCCGTGTCTTCAAGTCTAAATGCAACCGCGCAATGATAAGGAAAGCGGAGGGAGGTTCCCTGAGCTGTAGACAGGTGGCAAACCCACTAGTTAATTGAGAAGTATACAGGAACTGAAACCCACTACAAGATATAAGAATTCATTATGGATATAAAGATAAATCTTGGAGAGTCTCTACAAGTATTCTTCACCAGAATCCAGAAAAGAATATATACTACTGAGTTCAGTGCTATCAATCAAAACATCATTGGCCCAATAATCTTCATAAATAGAATTCCTCCCAACATTGGCCAACATGTCTGCACACTTGATATCAAAAAGTCTGAAGAATAAGTAAATGCTGTTCAAGGATATTTTGATGTCAAACAAGAATCCACTTGGTCTGATAGTAATAAAAAAGAAACAAGGAAGACCTTCTGATCAAGATCCTTTAAGAAATTCTCCAAGAAAACTTCAAAGAAAAGAAACTTATAAAGAAATAAAAGAAAGATAAAAATGAAATTCAAGACCTTAGTTCAAAACTGAACTAATTGATTGGATATATAAATAAAAAAACTCACTATATATAAAAATTGAAGCTATCTATAAGAAAATAGAAACTATCTACTAAGAGAAAACTAAGACTATTTCTTTTATAAAATTAAAGCTATCTGTTCTGAGATAAAATATAAGTTCAATATTATAACTATGGTCAACAAGAATACTATACTATAGAATGTAATAATAAGAAAAGTGACTAAAGAAACTCTGAACCATCAAATTAAAGAAATATAACTTAGCATAAGAAGGCTGAAGCTTATTTTATTAAAGATTATAAGAAAAGTAATAGTAAAGACTACAATGATCTAGATCTGTATTCTACTAAAATTATCTTTAGAAAAACAATCTACTCTATAGTAAAAAGAAAGACAAATGAAGATATGTCAATATACCTCCCCACTCTTCCTCACTCTTTATCTTTATAACTAAAAAAAACTATTATCAGAATCTAAAGATAAAGAAATAGAAAAAAAAACAGAAGATGGTGACTCTGAAACTTAAGAAGAAATATATTCTAAAGACTATATATACTCTGAGATATTTATAATAAAGTATAGAAGAAGATCTAAAAAGTTAAAATAGAGATTTTTTTTTTTATAATTCTTACAACTGATACATATATTGAAGTTAGAAATAAATTACTGAAAATTATCAGATTTAATAAAAGATATATCAGTATATAGAGATATTAAAGAACAGAAGATAAATTTTTTTATTGATACAAGAGTAGCTATATATATTATTGTTAAAAAGTTTTTAAACATACTATAGTAGCTTATTGATGAATTATTCAGTCTCAATATCATAGTAGCAAATAGTATCTGAACTCAATTCTTAAGAGAAGTTAGAAATATCACTATTATTTTAGGATATATTTAGTTCTCTATATCTAAGACTATTATATGTAACTGAAGTTATTATTTATAATATAATCTTTAATACTAACTAAATGAATAAAATAAATATAGTTATAGATATTGATCAACAGATACTCAAATCTAACTATAGAGAGAAAAAGTATTGCATTAAAATAACTAGCTTTGAGTAATCTAAGAAGAAGAAAAAAAATTACTATCTAGAAAGAATATACTAATAGTAAAGAATCTATATAGATAAAGAAGAAAAATCTAAAGATAATAATAACCTAAGACTATCCCTTAAATGATATATAAGAATGTCTTTTTAGCAGTGATCTTTATTGAAAAAATCCGATTTTTTCAAGTTTGCATTTTTGGTTAAAAATATAACTCAATTTATCTAATTTTTTTTTTTTTTTTTTATAAAATTTTACTCAAAGGTAAAAAAAGTATAGTTAAAAT
>RBNI01007351.1:0-10400 GCA_003990745.1 Jimgerdemannia flammicorona | reverse complement strand
ATACAATTCCAAGAAAAGAGAGATTCAGAATACATAGAAGTACAGGTCAAGACCTCTATGTTCTAGTCAGTACAACAACTGATGCCAATGAAGGCTCCAGCAGTGAATCAGAAGGCTCCAGCATCAAATCAAAAGACTTCAGCAGCAAATTAAAATTATTATCAACTACTATATGAGGATGAGCCAACATTCGAAGAACTAAAAATTACTGAGATCAATAATGACAACAAATCCTCTGGTGATGAGGAAATTAAAGGAAAAGGCAAGCCAAAGTGTAAGCCCAAGAATGAGATGCATTCCAACTTAGGGAGTTATTGGGATATGCCAGCAAGCCCCAGGAGACAATATAAGAATCATGTGAGCTACGCTGATACATACAAATGCACATATGTCATGATATCTGGCAAGCCATTTATATATGATAAGGCTATGCAAGACCCAGACAGCAAGAAATAGGAACATGTGATAGATGAGAAATATGATTTGCTCATCAAAAATGGTACCTGGGTGTAACATTTTAGCATAGTTTATTTCTTTTCTTTGTCTTTCTTCAGTATTCTATGACCTTCCAGTATTTTCTGAATACTTAGAAATCCTTTCTTGGTACCGAGCATTAACTAGTACTTATTTAGCTAGTCACTGAATGTCCTGGAAACTTATAGAACTTTATTTATCATCATTTGTCATCTTTGCCAAGAACTTTCCTCTTGGCATTTTTCTTTTGATTTCTCAGATCCTTCCAGATCCTTCTTTTAGATCTTATATAAATATCCCCCTTGTTCTCATGAATATAGCTCAGAATATTTTCTCTCAGAAATACTTTGAGAACACTTGAATCCTTAGTATCTCTTTGAGCTACTTAGAACTACCAGAACTAGTCACTTCCTCATTTAGAAACTAGAACTGTTACACTTGGTAGCAGCAGTTAAGTTACATCTAGCCTTATCAAGACACCTCTCAAGATATCAGTCACAATACTATAGAGGACAATGAGTGGAACCCTTCATATAGTACCTATGGTCCAGGCAATGCCTCATACAATCAGTACAATCAGCAAGAAGAAGAGGAACAGCAAAACCCTACCCAGTCAAATGGGGCCATCAAGAGTCTTTTGCAGACTGCATTAGCTCAGATTACTCAACTTTAAGAATATATAGAAAGAAAGAAAAGCAAGGCCCATGCTCATATCTCTGCATCTCTACCAACATCAATACATCCGACAGCAGTCACTATCAAGCCTCAGAAGCCCGACACCTTTGATGGTCAAAGAGGAGGACTATCTACTGACACCTGGCTTTTCCAATTGGAGCAATATGGAGAACTGACCAATTTGGAAGAAGCAACACTAGTCCAATTTGCTGCCACACTCCTCTGAGGGAATGCTGCAATCTGGTGGCAAAATCATGTCCAGAATACCAGATTCTCTGGCCGAATCAAGACCTGGGGTGAATTCTCTGATGCCATTCAAGACCAATTCAAACCAGTCAACAGTACTAAGGCTGTGTGAGACCGTCTGGCAAATGTCAAACAACTTAAGTCTGTGCAAGTATATAATGTACAATTTCTGTCAATCCTGCTAGAACTACCACATGTCACTGAAGATGAGAAGGTCGATAAGTACATCCGAGGCCTGAAAGGTCAAACCCGAGTTTATGTCGAACTAGAAGAACCCAAGGACCTAGATACAGCAATGAAAATTGCTGATAGGTTTGATGTCATCACCTATGGTCACTACTTCAAATAGAAGAGACTGCCTTTCAACAACAACAACAACTACAGAAGGGAGGAACCCAAAGTTAGAACTGTTGGACCTGCCCCCATGGACCTAGACACTATTGACAAGAGTAAGAAAGGCAAGCTTACACCTGAGGAAAAGGAGTGCCTCAAGAAGACTGGAGCCTGCTTCTTTTGCCATCAGTCTGGTCACATTGCAACTAAATGTCCCAAGAAAACTGTCAAATCAAAGAGGATTCTGGTCCTGTCCAAAGACACTCAAGGTCAATCAGTTGAACAAGAAGTTGTACTCAATTTCATACAAGTCAACCCCAAGGCCCAGATCCCTCAAGCACAGTTAGAAGGAGCCATTGGTTTGGACCTTCAAGCAGTACAACAAGTCACTATTCCTACACATGAAAGAAGGCTCATTCCAACTGGCCTTTCAGTCGAAATCCCCAAGGAATATTATGCAAGAATTGCACCAAGATCTGGCCTCAGCTTCAAGCACTCATTGGATGTTGGTGCTGAAGTCATTGACCCTGACTTCCGAGGTGAAATGTAAGTCCTGCTAGTCAACCACAAGAACCAACCATATACTGTCAATGAAGGTGATAGAATTACACAGCTCATCCTGGAGCGAGCCACCCTACCAGTTGTCAAAGAAGTCACCAAGCTGTCTTCAACCAAGCGAGATCAGAAAGGCTTTGGCAGTACTGACAAAGTTGCAAGCATAGCCGAGAACCAAGCCAATTCAATGCTCATTTTCAAAGGTCTAGTCAAGGGACAAGAACTAGATGTTCTTATAGATAGTGGAGCTGTTAGGAACTTCATCAACAAGAATCTCATCGATAAGCTCAAGATTCTTATCAAACTAGCTGGCAAGAATGGTGGAGTTGTCACTGCAGATGGCACCACCTTACCAATTGACTCAATTGCTGCTAAACTTCCCCTCAAGATCCAGAAGTACTGGGAACATTTAGATTTTGAGGTAGCACCACTAGGAGATCATGACCTGATCCTAGGCAAACCCTGACTTATACGGCACAACTCTCAGATTGATTGGACCAAGAATGAAGTTATATACCTTGATTTAGGATAGAGCCAACATTACCATCAAGCCAGACAAGACTCAGATGAGAACCCCAATTGCTACCCTTTCAGCAATTCAGTTCAAGAAGGCCCTCAAGAAAGCTACCTGTGCCTTTGTGGCACTGATCTGACCAAAGAAAGAAGACAAGAAGCTATCAATTAGTGAAAGCATCAAATTACTACTGAATAAGTACAAGGATGTCTTTCTAGACAAACTACCTGATCTACCACCTTCAAGAGACCATGACCACGAAATCAATTTGGTACCTGATACAGCTATACCTAAGAAGAAAATGTACCGTATGTCTCTACTTGAAATTGAAGCAGTCAAGAAGGAACTCAATGAACTCATCGAGCAAGGCACCATTCAGCCAAGCAAGTCACCCTTTGGTTCCCCAGTCCTATTTGTCAAGAAAAAGGATGATACTCTGCGAATGTGCATAGACTACTGAGCACTCAATAAGATCACAGTCAAGAACCACTACCCACTACCACTTATAGATCAAATCTTTGATGCCCTCAAGAATGCAAAGTACTTCACCAAGATTGATCTCACCTCTGGGTATTATCAAATTCGAATCAAGCCAGAAGACATACCCAAGACTGCCTTCATGACACCCTTTGGACTCTATGAATTTCTAGTTATGGCCTTTGGTCTCACCAATGTACCAGCAACCTTTCAAGATCTCATACAAACTGTCTTCAAGGACCAGCTCTATATCTTTGTACTTGTATACATTGATGACATTCTGATCTTCAGTAGCACTGAAGAAGAATACCTCAAGTATATTGAACAAGTCCTCAAGATCCTCCATGAGAACAAGCTCTATGCAAAGCTCAAGAAATGTGAATTTTTCAAGGATCAAGTCGAATACCTTGGACACATTGTATCAGCCAAAGGAATTCAAGTAGACCCAAGAAAAATACAAGCTATTGAACAGTGGCCTGTACCAGCAAACCTCACCAAACTCAGGTCCTTCCTTGGTCTGGCTGGATACTACCATTGATTTGTCAAGAACTTCTCTGGCATTGCAGAATCTTTGACAAACCTCCTGCGAAAGGAACCCAACTCTGACCTCTATGTTCCCTATATCTGGAATGCTTTCTGTCAACAAGCTTTTCAAGAACTCAAGAACCACCTGACCCATGCACCTGTCCTGAGAAACATGGACCCAAACTTGAAGTTCATGGTCACTACAGATGCATCTAACTTTGCCATTGGTGCAGTCATTTCCCAAGATAATGGTCAAGGACACCGATCTATTACCTTTGAATTAAGAAAATTGTCCCCAGCAGAATAAAAGCTGGCTACCCATGAAAAGGAACTCCTGGCAATCATGCATGCTCTCAAGACCTGGCGACACTATCTAGAAGGAGTTGAGTTCGACGTGATCACCAATTACAGGTCCCTTCAGTACATCAATACTCAACCAACCCTTTCTCGCCAACAAGCCAAGTGGAGCCAACTACTTCAGACCTTCACCCCAAACATCATCTACAAGCCTGGCAAAACTCTAGTTGTACCAGATATACTTTCAAGGAGACCTGACCTTGCCGCAATCTTACAAGTCACCATGGCACCTGAATTCCTCAATCAGATCAAGAAGGCTTACAAACAAGACTCTCTGGTTCTACAAAGGAACACCAAGGAATTCAAGGAAAAGTACACCATCAAGGACAACCTTGTGTACCATCAAGACAAAGTATATATTCCTGCCAACCCTGAACTACGGTATAAGATTCTTCATGAACACCATGACTCCCCACTAGCCAGTCACCTTGGAACTGAGAAGACCATCAAGAATATCCAATGAGACTACTACTGGCCAAACATGCTCAAGGAAATCAAGGAGTATATCCAAAGCTGCAATCTTTGCCAAAGAAACAAGTCAAGCAACCAAGCACCCACCAGTCTTCTACAACCTCTGTCAATTCTGACCAAGAAGTTCAAACAAGTCACAATGGACTTCATTGTGCAACTCCCATGAACCAAAACAGGCTATGATGCTATTGTTGTGTTTGTGGACTGTCTCACTAAGATTACAATCACTGAGCCAACCACAACCAATGCCACTGCCCCAAAAATTGCAAGAATCTTCTTCAAGACTGTCTTCCGCCATTATGGACTTCCTTGAGTAATTATCAGCAACCATGATCCCAAGTTCACAAGTCACTTCTGGCAAGCACTCTTCAAGACCCTTGGAATCCAAATTGCTATATCCACTGCCTTCTATCCTCAAACTGATGGACAGACAGAGCAAATGAACAGAACACTTAAACAAATGCTCAGAAACTATGTATCTTATGAGCAAGATAATTGGGACCACTATCTGACCTATGCTGAGTTTGCCTACAACAACACCAACCAATCATCAACTGGTCTTTCCCCATTTCAGTTACTTTACAGTCAAAACTCTAAGACCCCTACAAGCCTAGTCCAATTCCAGAAATCCAGTCACACTCAAGTCCCTACAGCCCAGAACCTTATCGACAAAATGGATTCCCTTCTCAAGATCACCACTATGAATCTGCAAAAGGCTCAGCAACATCAAGCTAAGTATGCAGATAAGAAGTGGTGAGATGTCATCTATAACATTGGTGATATAGTTCTACTCAAAGCCGACAACATCAAGGCTCAATTTCAAGTCAACCACCAGTCAGCCAAATTCTAGCCTAAGTACCTTGGACCCTTTGAGATCACTGAGCAAGTCTCTACCTAGTCTTACCACCTCAACTTGCCAACAACCATGTGTATATACCCAGTATTCCATATGTCACAACTCAAGGCCTAGAACTAGTCACCCCCATACCCTGGCCGAATTCCGACACCATCAGCACCAGTCATAGTTGAAGACCACATTGAGTATGAAGTTGAGAAAATCTTAGACAAATGAGTCCAATACTATCGCACAGAATACCTAGTCAAGTGGATGGGTTATCCTGAATATGATACCACCTGGGAACCTACTGCCAATCTCAAGAACTCCCAAGACCTCATCCAAGAGTTCGAGCAAAAAGGAACTCATTGACTGCCTGTAAGGTTCTCTCCTTAGATAGTAGATGACCTACTGTGCTGATCAGGCACATTACACATCAGGGCTCTCTAAGAGATATAGCATCAGAAACAAGAGATATAGGAGAACCCTATAAATCCTGTAACCAATGAGGTTCAAACCAGTTCTTATCCAATCAAGATGATACTTTGGCCCTCACCTTATATAAGGACAGCCAATCCTTACTAATGAGTTGATATATTTAATTTGAAGTTTCTTTTACTCTTATTGTTTATTATGTGTAACTTTGAGAATTCAATGAGAATGTTGATTCTTAAGGAGGGAGAGATGTAACATTTTAGCATAGTTTATTTCTTTTCTTTGTCTTTCTTCAGTATTCTATGACCTTCCAGTATTTTCGGAATGCTTAGAAATCCTTTCTTGGCACCAAGCATTAACTAGTACTTATGTATTTAGCTAGTCACTGAATGTTCTGGAAACTTGTAGAACTTTATTTGTCATCATTTGTTATCTTTGCCAAGAACTTTCCTCTTGGCATTTTTCTTTTGATTTCTCAGATCCTTCCAGATCCTTCTTTTAGATCTTGTATAAATATCCCCTTTGTTCTCATGAATAAAGCTCAGAATATTTTCTCTCAGAAATCCTTTGAGAACACTTGAATCCTTAGTATCTCTTCGAGCTACTTAGGACTACCAGAACTAGTCGCTTTCTCATTTAGAAACTAGAACTGTTACACTGGGACTTAGTACCTCTTCTGCCAAACTGTCAAGCAATAGGATCCAAATGGGTGTATAGGATAAAGCACAACACCAAAGGAAATGTAGAGTGATATAAAGCTCATTTCGTAGCCAAGGGTTATTTGCAGGATTATGGTGTAGACTATGATGAGACATTTTTGCCTGTATTTAAGCTCACTTTGCTTAGAATACTCCTTGCAATTGGCATGCTATATAACCTGGAAGTCCATCAAATGGATGTGAAGACAGCATTCCTGAATGGTGATGTAGATACTGAACTATACATTCATCAACTGCAAAGATATGAAAATGACAAAGAATTCATATGCAAATTATGCAAAGGACTATACAGCATCAAACAAGTGGCATAATTATGGAACAAAAGGATCAATAAACATCTCCTTGATAAAGGATTCACATGTTGTGAAGCAGATAATTGCATATATATCTAATATTATGATGATGGCGTTGTATTTATTAGCATATGGGTAGATGATATTATCATCATTGCCAGCAAGAACAGGCTCAATGGAGTAAAGGAAACCCTATGCTGAGAATTCAAAATGACTGATATAGGCAATATATCCTTCTTTTTGGGAATATTGATTATATGTAACAGGAGCACATGCACCATACACCTCTTACAAGAAATGTACACTAAGGCCATTCTCGAAAGATTCAATATGAGTGAATGTAAGCCTGTTGGCACCCCAATAGAGACTTCCGTGAAGTTAAGAAAGTCTGACACTATGCTTGAATCTACCGACAATATTCCCTATCATTAAGCCATTGGTTCTCTCATATATCTAATGATTGGAATGAGGCCTAACCTATCCTATGCTGTCAATAAGGTAGCGCAGTATTACTCATACTATGACAATTTACATTAGATGGCAATCAAGAGGATTTTTAGGTACCTGAAGGGATCAGCATACTATACACTCACATTGGGTGGTTATAATGGATTGAGTAGAAGCAAGAATAATGGCATCTGGCTATTTGGTACATATGATGCTGATTGGGCCAGAGACTTGGATGATTACTAGTCTATGACCAGGTATCTCTTTCACATTAGTGCAAATGAAGACAAAGGGTCTGTCATTTCATGGCAAACATACAAGCAGAGTTCTGTAGTGACCTCATCAATGCAGGTGGAGTATCAGGTATTGTCATTGGTAACAAAGGAGACTGTTTGGCTCTGTGAGCTATTAAAAGAACTTGGCTTCTCTCAGGAATGGTACCCTACACTGATCAAGCAAGACAACCAATTGATGATAGTGCTCGCCAAAAATCTGGTACACTACAGTAGAACAGAGTACATCAATATACTCTATCATTTCATTCAAGAATATGTAGAGTGTGGAAGTATATACTTAGAATACATCCCCATGGAGTATATGATTGCCAATTTACTTACTAAAGCCCTTCCGAAGCCAAAGTTCAAGCTATGTACTGAAGAAATGGGTCTTATGAGCAGATCACAAGACTTTTTAGGCTATTGAAAGCCTCTCATACTACATTTTTTCCTCATCTATGAGTGGACTACATACATTGGGTTATAATATATTTCTGTAGGTATTACAGGCATTTTGAAACACTTTTTGACCTGTGAAAATTTCTTAGTTGTAGGATTTCTAGTTGTAATCTGGGTTATATACAGTTCTAGTCTTTTTGCATATATTACATATGGCTTTTTTTTTTTTTAGTTTCCTTTTTTTTTTTTTTTTTGGTATATATCTCCTTGAGTGAGAGTGTTGAAATATGACAACTCAATATGTATGTCAACGTCATCCATAGGTAATATCACCAATTAGTGCAATCAGTACACATAAATTTATATCACAATATTATCCAATAAACAGCTGCTCTTTCCCTGTATCCCAAAGAAGTACTGCTATTATACAACATGATCCTTTTGAGACCTCTGCTATATGATATATTGACTCAATAGTTCAGCCACCAAAGACATATCTTGCAATATTCTCTAGCCTTTCTTTATCTTAATTAGATATTATAAATAAAGTTGGCAGATCTTATTATAGAGCTATAGACTCTAAGAAAAAGAGAATAGTATAAAATAAATTTAGTCATATTATGAGATTTAAATATAGTGATAAAAAGATAATCTATATCTACTATTGACTACTTTAAAAAGGCTGCTGTATATATAACTGTGAGGTTTATGAATTCTAAGATCTGAAGGATTGTTATAAGTTATTGCTGGAATTCTTCCTCATTCTCATCATCACTATTACTATCACCATCACTACTGTCACTTTAGTCCTCACTAAATAGCTTGTATACTGCTCATATGAGAAAGAATTTAACATTATCAGCAGAGAGTACTTTTTTACCTTAAATATTCCCTCTATTGATGATTATTAAATAGATAAAAAAATGAGTAGACTAATGTATGATTAAGAGCTGCTATTTATTTATTTATGATATAGTAGAAAAAAAAAAAAAAAAAAGTATTAAAAAAAAAAAAAATATAGAAAGAGTGATATTATTAAAGATTTTGAGTAATCCAGATTAATCTGAATCAATCTGGATCAGATCACAAGACTAATCTGAGTTGATTTGAATTTATCATATAATAAATCTAAATTGAATCTCATTTAAATAAATTGAATCTATTCAGAGTATTATATACAACCTCTCTTAGTACAAACTACTACTACTCTATCAGATCTCTCAAGCCCATCCACCTCTCTCTCTCAAACACCCACTATTAATGATAGGTTATAAGAACTTATATACTAATAATTCTCTCCAAATTCCCCCACACATCTTCTGTCTCACTCACTAACTACTGCTATAAGATGACCTCAATAGTCTCTCTCACTCTCCACTGCTCTCTACCCTAGAATATATCTGTAGCTTAACTCTCTTCAAATAGTTTGAACAAAAGAAGTCTCCTTCTCTATCTCTCATATCTCTATATTTTCATTATTATAGAGCTATTAGTTATATAGAGGTTGAAATTTCTTTATTATGACCATACTGGCAATTAGAGCTAAGCTATTATTTGACAGAAAACATTTTTTCTGAAGATAACTATACTATACTTGTAATATTTCACCCCTTTCACCTGTAACATTCGGGTGACACAAGATTCTGACAATACTTTCGGCAACACCTTCAAGTATCGGAGGTCTCAAGATGGCGAGCAATGTGCATTCTGGTGAGCGTACTGGGCAGGAGGGACCCAGTGCCTTTGACTGGCAACATGTGGGGGGGGGTCGGGGTATTGGCCTTGGCATGCCGAGTACTTCGATGAGAGGACGCGGGGCTGGAGGAGGTGGCAGAGGAGGTGCAAGGCCACAGGGGGGAGGGAGGATGACCTTTGCGGACAAGGTCAAGATGGGGAAGCAGGCAATGGGACTGGATGGCTGGCTGGAGCTGGGGAAGGCAGCTGCTGCCTCGAGCGGCAAGGAGGCCTCTCCTCTGGGGGTTCAGCGTAGTGGAGCCGGTGGTGTAGTGGCTGAGGTGGTGACTGCTGATGGCGGTGTGACGGGCAATCTGGAAAAAAATCCAGATGTGACGGCTGATGGGGGACCACGTCAGGGGAGCGGCGCGGGACCCTGGGACCTGGCTGATGGTGTGACGGGACTGGTGGCGGCCCCATTACTCAAGAAATCTCGATCGGAATTCGCCGTCACAATGTGCTTCCGTGGCTTGGCAGTGACGGCAAAGATGGTGCTGGGGCTGTTGGCCAGTGAGGTGAAAGGAGCGGCCTCGGTTAAGTTTTTGAAGAAGCTGGAGGCAGTTGAGGTGGGGTTTGAAGAGGAGGGTTTGCTACTGGAGGCAGTGGAGAAGGGGGTGGTGTTTGGAGGGATTTCGA
>RBNI01007350.1:0-10400 GCA_003990745.1 Jimgerdemannia flammicorona | reverse complement strand
AAAAAAAAAAAAAATGACTGCTACTAATATAACATTAGTATCAGAAAGATCTATCAGAAAAGAAGACAGAAGGCTCTTGAAAGACAGGCAAAAGAAGAGAAGAAGAAGGAAGAGGATGATGAACCACTAACCCTCCTAGAGGACAGTGATGATGAAGAAGAAATCAAGGTCAAGATTCAGAGAATCTGTCCTAATGCAGTTCTACCAGAATATAAGTCAGAAAATGTAGCCAGAATAGATATTGCCATAGTAAAAGAAACTATACTGGAGCCCCAGACAACCACCTTACTTACAACTAGTCTGGAGATGACTATTCTAAAGGACTATGTTGGAATCCTTAAGACAAGAAGTAGTCTGACTAAGAGCAAAATTATCATTGAAGGAGGAGTCATCAATTCAGATTATATTAGAGAAATACTACTTATTATTAGGAACTACAATCCTATAAATTTATTTCTAATTAAGAAGAAGGACCAACTGGTACAAATGTTGATCTTCTTAGTTCTTCAGCCAAGAATTATGGAAGTCAAAAAGTTAGAGAAAATAAAAAGAAGAGGGAAAGAATTCAGATCTACAGAAAGAGGAGTATTCACTAGCACTAAGATTACCAAACTAGATCACAAGAAGGAGAAAACTATGAATAAGTAACTATATCATTAGAAATGAATTCTCACTCAAGAAGGAACTCAAGAAGATACTTTATGAATTTGAGAATGTTCTAGCCACAGATTTCAAGGATATCAAAGGAAAGACTCCACACTACTATCATTATATAGATACAGGAGATACTGAATCAATCTACCAAAAAGCAAGACCAATACTGCTAGCCTACCATAAATGGTTCAGAGAAGAAATCAAGCAGATGGAAGTTGGTATCATTAAAGAAGCCAGCAGCCCCTGGGCTTCACCAGTTGTACTAGCTCCTAAAAAAGGAAGTAAGTTAGGAGAATTTACTCCAAGACTCTGCACAGATTACAGAAAGCTCAACTTGGTTACTAAGAAGGATTACCAATCATTACTCCTTATCAGTGACATCTTTGTAATCTTAAGAGATAAAGTACAGTACTATAGCATCTTGGACTTATACTCAGGATTCTACCAAATCAGTCTCACTGAAGCAGCAAGTGAAAAGTCAGCCTTTATTACCCCAGAGAGAATCTATGTCTACCTGCAAATACTATTCAAAATGTGCAATACCTCTGTGAGCTTCCAGTGAATGATGAATAAAATCTTCTGCTATGATATAGAAAGATAGATGATAGTTTATGTAAATGATATTATCATCTATAGCAAGATAGCCAAAGAATATCTGCAGTATATCCAGCAGATGATAGAGAAGTTGAGACAGCATGATCTTTATATCAAGTCCAAGAAGTGTAAGTTCATAGAAATCAAGATCATCTATCTTGATCATATTATCAATTAAGATGGAATATATACAGACTCTCTCAAGATTTAAGCAGTAGTAGTATACCTAAGGCCCACTATAGTTACTAAAGCCCAAGCCTTCATGAGGCTTGCCTTCTACTATTAAAGATTTATTAAAGGATTCTCCAATATTGTAAGCCCAATCTACAAACTCAACAAGAAGGATATATACCAAGTTCTAATAGACTGATAGGTAACAAAAAGCATTCAATGAGCTTAAGATCAGACTGACCCAGGCACCTATCCTCAGAAGACCTAATTGGACTCAAGAATTCATCTTGTAGACAAATGCAAGTACCTAAGAACTAGGAGTAGTCCTAGCTCAAAAGAAAGACAAAGTAGAGTATGTCATTACATACCTAAGCCAAGAAACCAGAGAAGCTGAAAAAGAATATAAATTCTATAAGTTGGAATATCTTACAGTTATCTGGGCCATAGAGAAGTTCTACTACTATCTTGCCAGAAGATACTTCACCATCCAGACAGATCACTCAGCTCTTACCTGGCTACTAACCACTGGGCAACTCAAAGGAATCTATTTTTTTTTTTTTTTTTTTTTTTTTTTTTTTTTTATTGTCACTTGGACTTCTTTTTATTACCGCAATCTATATTAATAATATAATATTACTCCTATCCCCTCACCCAATACCCCTTGGATCTCCCTCACCCCCCTCTACCCCTCCCTGTTGGAAGATGACCCAGTCACCCACCACCCAGACCCACCCTCCACTTTTCCAGTACATACACTTCACCAGTCTCTGGTGTCTACCCCCTCCAGGTCCCCACCCCTGCCACCAGCTATTCAAAATGTCCAATACCAGCCATTCCCACTGTGCCACCCTATCCCCAATCCCTATCCACTAACTCTCCTCGAATACATATAGCCAATGTCCAGCTAGCCCAACCCAAATCACCAGAGCCCAACCCAGGGTCAGCCATTCATCACCAACCCCCCCCCCACCAACCTGCAGTAGAGCTCTCCCCATCTCCCCCCTTCCCCTTCTATCAGTGCTCACAGCCCTAACCTGTCAGCAATACAGTGCCAAAAAACCCCCAGAACATTACACTCACCAAGCCAATGTTCAGGTGTTTGAATCACTCCCCCTTTCTGTCCCACATTTAAACATTCCTTACACTCATACTGGCTACCTGCTACCAAGTGTCCAGACTGAAAGTTCAACATCACATTCTGCCTTAGAAACTGCCACCACACCACCCAGAACTTGGGGGGAAGCCACTACATCACCCACTTGCTCTAAGGCCAAAGCCCATTTCAGTCCCACTTCTTGCTGATCCCCACCCTCTGCCATACACTCAGCCACAGATCTCCCCCTAAGCCCTGCAAGTACTCCATACCATTGCCAAGCTAAAAGTCCTCTACCAAAATGCCTCTCAATAGAAGCCTGTCCCATCTCTACATCTGTAGTTCCCAATCTCTCTCACCTTCATCACCCTGCCATCAGACCAATTCTCTGGGCATCATCCACCACCCCCCACCAAAAGCCCTTATATCACATCCTCTTGCTCTCATCCAGGGCCACCATTGTAAGCAGATTGCCAGATATACTACAGGGAGAATACCAGACCTCCCACACTCTTTGCATAAGTAGTACCCACTCCTGTCCCCATAACTCACTCACCCTCTTCAGCCACTATGCTCACAAGCAATGAAGGCATTTGGGGAAGTCCACCAAGCCCAGTCTGCTGCCATCCACAGGTAGAGTCAGCACCTTCCAACCTATCTGACTCTACCACCCAGCCCAGATCTATGTCCTCGCCACCTTCAGAAGGTGCTTGACTACCTATACTGGAAAGTTCAGATGGCCCAAAGGAATCTATGTCAGATGGATTATAAAGTTGTAAGCATATGATGTAACCATCATACACCCCCCAGGAAGAACCAATGTCAATATAGATGCTCTTTTATGGATACTCTGAAGGACCCCTAATCAGTAAATCAATCATGAATAAGGAGCTCTACTATAGAATTATTACCTACCTAGAATAACAATAGATGCCCCAATATCTGGAAGAATGGACATAAATGATTATTAATAGAACATGGAAACAATTTGAAACTGATAAAGAAATATTGAAGAAAGAAAAGCTATTAGTATACCAGAATACAAGAAGGAGCAAGCAATGAAATCAGTATATAAACTTAGCCATCTAGAAGGAACAAACATATATGATAAAGTAAAAAGAACAATATAGTGGCCAGGAATAGAGGAAGATATCAGACAATTTGTTAAGACCTATGATAAATGTCAAAAATAGAAACAAGATTAATGAAATTAAGCCTCAGAATTAGCATACATAGAACTAATACTATTTGCTTATATTGCAATAGATGTGATTGGTCCTCTACCCTTAACTTTGACTGGTAACTGATATATTATTGTCATTATAGATCTTTTCATAAAATAGATAGAGGCAGGATCTCTCAAGAAAGCCAATATATAGTCAATTGCTGATTTCTTTTACAAAGAAATTATCTGCTAGTTCAAGACCCCAACACAAGTAACTACAGATAGAGAAATAGAATTTGTGAACCAGTTCTTTGAAGTTCTCTACAAGAGATATAAGATCTAGTATATTCAGATCACGGTATACTATCTTCAAGAAAATGGATAAGTAGAAAGAATCAATAAGACTCTCAAGAATGTTATTGTTAAGATTTGCAATAACTATGAAAACTGAGATCACTATCTACCAATAGTATTATCTGCTCTCTGAGATATTTAATCATAAAACACCTATTTCACTCCTTAAAAAATGCTGTTTGGAGAGAAAAGTTCTCAAGAAACCCTATTATCTAATAGAGATACTATATAGAAACATATGGATGGAGAAATACAGAGACTATACCAAATCAGAAAGAAGGCTGAGGATTATATAATCAAAATACAGGTACTATAGTAAAATAATGTAGAAAAAGTTCATAAATTCCTAGAGATTATCAAGATAGAAGAGTATATCAGAATATAGTAGAAGCTTTATGGTCACAAAAACTGGAGCCTAAGTGAGAAGGACCTTACCTTATACAAGATATAAAAGAGACCACCTTTTGGCTACAAAAACTCTCAGACACAATCATCTCCACTACCATTCACTGAAACCAACTCAAGAAGTATTATAACTAGTTAATGAAGCATAGTCACAGCTCTCAAAATCACTAGTACTACACAATAAGCCATAGAAAGACAATGGTATACTACCAAACTACCCATAATAGAGGAATCCTTTGACAGCATCCAAAGTATAGTACAGATATATCTGTCATAAATTTCATACTTCAAGGCCTACCAGAATCAGACAGAGTTTCAAAAATACTTCAAGTTAGGATAGCTACTGAACTTGTAGCCAGAAATGGCAAAAGAAGATCAGATTAGAGAGTGCCAGCTCTCTCACATTCAGATTACTATTACTAAATAAGTATATAAGTTATTCAAGAAGGATGAGCCAGTCTTAGCTCATCTTTGGGAAGTAGTTCCAGAAGACTTTGCATAAGTTAGAAGACATCATTGGAAGAATGTAATGATATAGATTATATAGTACAAGAAGATACAGATTGTAGAGACTTGGGAGTTTGAGTGAATAGGGTATTTCAGAGATGAATAATCTATTTAGGAGAAAGTTGTAACAGCTAATCTGAATTAGTACATAATATGAATCAAAGAAATTAAACATTTGATCATAATACCTAAATCCAATTTCTGATATAGTATAGCCTTATAAATAGCAGTCATATTTCATAAATATAGAAATCTATAGATATAGAATCTTCATGATTATAGAGATTTTACAGATATAGAGGATCTATACTTATAGAAAATGACTCACAGGAAATATAGTTATAACTTAGCTATCTTATAGCTAGCAAACTTATATAAATATCCCAGTATCTAGAGTAAATAAATCTCTTTTTTTTTTTTTTTTTTTTTTTTTTTTTTTTTTTTTTTTAATAGACTTAAAGTCTCCTACAGATTTTTATTAGAAGGAAACCTAGACTATATAGGCCAAAACCCTCTCCCACTACCCATCAAAATACTACTTCTTTATTAAACCTAGGCTAGCTATTGTCCAGCAGCTTGACCATACCAGGTACAGTAGGGTCTATATTGGCCTATATCTCATTCTATACACTATGCTCTCCCTATTATCAAGGAGAACTCAGCCATATACTAATGACTGAAAGTATATACCCAAAACTCCAATATATGTACAAGGCCATATCTGAGCTGAATAGAATAGCCCCTGCCATCCTAAAGAGAATAACAAATAAAGAAAAAACTCTTATCAAAGTATATCATAGTAGATAGGGTCTAGTTCTCTCAGATGAGGTGAGTAGAGGACTTACATGTGAGGTAGGAGGAGACCCCCAATACCCTACTACTCAAGCCTATAGATCTCAATCACATTGCTATATCAGCTCCTGGTTCCAGTTGAGTATAGCCAAGATGCCTGAAATGGATAGTCTTGGGCCCTCTGACTCCTCCAACAACTGGGGCCCAATCTGCTGAATCATCAAAAGAAGTCATAAGTGATATCTACCATCTAATCACTCAGTACTAATCAAAAGACCCCACCAAAGCAGTACTTACCCCAGCCCCAATAACTGCCCCCAGCCTGATACCCTACTGGTTCATCATTATCACTCTTTCTCCTATCTGTGATGGCCATCTCCCCTCCCATCCCAACATCATTAGAAAAACAGTCATCTATGCTAGAACTATGCTCACTAAGAAGCTTGCCAAAGCCAGAGGGCCCCACTATAGGTACTGAGGACCTGCAGGTAACCTATACTGGGCACTTAATACCCAAGGTTGGCTGACTCTCTATGTAATCTATAATATACCAAAACGACTCCCTGTTAGTGATGGCAAAAGAAATAAGATGCTGTACCAAAATAGATATACCTCAGATACAGCTGAAGATACCAGAAACTACAAAAAAGTAGAGAGAACACTGATCCAATACTGATAGAGGGGTATCTCATCATTATTGCCTCTCTCCTACTGCTCTACAATAGGTACAGCAAATCAACCCAAAGTAAAGGGGATAATAGTTGAGGAAAGTGGACTCAGAAGGTTGCCTACTAAACTATTATAACTGGTAAGATAGTGGAGAAAGGGGCCAATAAATAAACCTCAGATCAAAATAGTTCAAAGTAAAGAGAAAGCAAAGGAACTAGTAAGTCTGTGGGCAGATATACTTCAAACTTACTTACTCCTGTATTCCAAGAACTCTGCAGAGTCAAAGAAGATCAAGTTTTTAAGATACAGAAATCTGATATACTTCTAAAGTTAAGTGTCCACTATGTTATAATATTGATCATTTATATTAATCTTGAGCATAGTATATAGACAATAGCATATATTTGTCTATTTATGAAGATAAGGATGATATCACTAAATTCTGATCAATAGGATTAATTGTATTATATGAATTATATAGCAAAATTTGCAGGCAAATTTTGCAGACAAATTTGTTTGTAGATTGTTAATAATATAAGAAATAAGAGAAATCTAACAAGCTAAATATTATTAAATTTAGATATATTTTTATTGAGTTATTATATTTTGAAAAATAGGATTGGAATCAGACTCTCAATTTGATTTAAATTTGATTCAATTTAAACTTTATTTGAATTAAAAAATTCCCAATTCAATTTAATTTGAATGACTCTCAATTCAATTTAATTTGAATTGATTTGATTCATTTGGAAGTACTAGTTATAGTAGAGTCTAGATATTACTTTTGGATTCTTATACTAATAGAAGTACTATACTTGTACCTTAAGTTAATCAGGCTTAGAATTATTAATAAGTTAGGTCTGAGAGTTCTATAATAAGAATACTACTTTATTCTTATATTTAGAGAAAGTAGAGCTGAGATTATAATATACTAAGTATAGAGAGTATTTATATATATTTGAGACTATGACTAAATATAATATACTAGATATATCTATATATATTTATACTATTTTGAGTAACTATGATAGCTAGTTAGAATTTCCAGTGATTTAAAGATATGTAACAATTTGTTATATCTTTCTCTTCTCTGTCTGAGTCTACTCATTAGACTCAATATCAGAAAAAAAAACTTCAGTTTATATTTACTAGTTTGTATTTACAATTATTCAGATTTATATTATTTAATATAGTTTAAGTTTACAGCTATTTAGTTCATATTATTATATATTTCTATCTATATACTTACTATTTAGTTTATATAGCTATATCTTCAAGAAAATAAATCTGTTAGTATCTATTAGTTCATATCTATAATTATTCATGAAATTATAGTTTATATATTATACTTTCTATCCATACTCTTAGTAATTTAGTTTACAAAATATACAGAAATTTGAGACTTAGTTTAGAATTGATAAACATGACTACTTAGATAAGAAAAATAATAAACAAATAGTATTTATTATCAGAATAAATCTGTAACTCAACTGTTCTGATTTCCTGAATAATATTCTTAATGTTATCAATAAAATTCAGATATTAATTACAATATAGACAAGATGAAAAGAAATATTAATTACAGCCAATAAAGGATTGTTTTATATAAGCAAAACAGGAACAATATCATTACTATCTCTAGCCAGTAATGAAGAGTTCTCTGATAATAGAGAATGAATCTTGATAAAATGAAAAACTACTATTAGTATTAAATAAAATACTAAGTATCAAAAGTGACAGCAACTTCTAAAAAAGTCAAACAGACTAATAAAGTTAATAAAACACTTCAACAAATTAATATTACCCTTAGATAAGCTCAAGATATAGTTCCTGAATAAAACTTAGAGCTAATGAACTCAACTAAAATATACTCTGAATTGTATAAATATATCATCAATACTACCTCTAAGGATGCTATTGTGGAAAATCATCTATTTAGTAAAAAATTGCAATATGATAAATAAATTCAGTATAATAAAACTAAGAAAGAATGAGAAATAGTAATTGTTCATCTGGTCAAAAAAGTACTATCTTATTTTACTGGAAGAAAAGAAGATCAAAAGTGAAACAATATAGTTAAAGAAGTATATTTGATTTATGACATAACTTCTCATCTAATGCTGAATCAGACCCACTATCTACAAGGAGTAAGTAAATGAGATTTAACTTGAATATGAAAATATGAGATATATTTACTATATAAAATATATCTATAATGAATCTATGAACTATACTATGAATACTACTATACTATGAATACTATAAATAATAAATACCATAAATACTATATATAAAAATCTCAATTTATATAAATAAAGATCTAGTTTTAATAATTCATAGACTCTTATATTATATATAATTTATTATTGAATATACATTCCTAATATCACTATATACTCCTTAAATAAAAACTGGTCACAATTGCAAGTAATGTAAAGTTTGTATAACTATATTTTCAGTCTATATATATACTTAACTATTTAGTTCAACTATATATTTATAAATAAAATATATATTTAAAAAATTTTCTCTTATAATATATGATGCATACTTATTTACTAAATATAAATAAAAAGAATATATATTTAATCTACTTGCTAATTTCTTTCTTGCTAAATCACATTCTTTAAACAAAGATTATATATATATTATATAAATAATTATATTTATAAATATAATATTAAACTGCCTAGTCTACATAGTGACAGTTATTCCTATCTCACAATCATGAGAGATTATATTTTTAACACTAGAATCCTCAATATCTATTATATTGTATCACTCTAAGTATGTAAGTTAATAGATTTAGCAATCTTACTTAATTTTAAAGAGAAAGTGAACTTGGGCAAAAAGATATTTATCTATATCTTATCTTATCTCAAACTACTTGTCTGTGAGATTATACAATACTACTCAGTTATATTGTGGACTTCTGTTGAACTATTGCTTGTAGTAAACAAGTTGACAAAATATAGCTGAATCTAATTTTATATCTGCAAATAGATCATATACTCTAATTAATAAAGTAGTAAAAATATTAATCTATAAAGATCAAGGAAAGATATTAAAAATATCACAAAAAATATTCACAGGCTAGCTTAGTATAAATAACTTACTATTGGATTTAAAATTTTACAAAAATTCTTCCTATTTACTTAATAATGATATCTATTTTCAGATACAAACTTGGGGTTATGAAAAAATATCTAAGTGGTAAGTTCAAGGTCATATAGCCTAAATAATTTTGAAACTTCATTAATATAGAGTATATCTTTAGGGAAACTAGTACTTAGATATCAGTATTTTTTAGTTATTAGTAAGCTTGAGATATTCATGAACTTACTAGTTATAATATAATTAAGCTTGTCCTTAAGTACTGTTCAGTGCTCTACAAACTTAATAACTTGAGAAAGAGAATCATATTTGTTTATTTATTAATATGGTATCTTAACTTTTATATGATATTAATGTTTAGTTATATATCTCTGTATCAGCATTATCTGATATACTAAATGTTTGAGTTAACTCAGAAATATACTATAGAGAGTGAAGTTTTTCAAAGTTCAGTAAACTTAGTAAGATCTCTATGAACTATTCTTTTAGTTTGTTAAATTGAGATAATAGTATATCTTAATATATAAGTATTTTTTTCAGTCTGGACTAGTGATGAGATATAGAAGTACTACTTAATGAATATTATGAAGCATTTGACAATACTAAGTAATTTCAAAATCCCTCTCATATATGGGTAGTGCTCCGAACGAGTCAATCCGGATGGGATTCGGATGGATTTGAATCCCATCCAGATCAACTCGGATGGGATTCGAATCCCATCCGGATGGATTCGAATCAGATTCGAATCAGATTCGAATCGGCATTGTTTTGATTTCCAAATTAGACAATTAAATGTTTACATCAATAACTTGATGAATAATCATCCAAATTTGATGATCTTGGTGTCATTTGAAAGCCCTTAATAAGGCCTTTCTAATGATA
>RBNI01007349.1:0-10402 GCA_003990745.1 Jimgerdemannia flammicorona | reverse complement strand
CCTCTGGCGTCCCTTTCACCTGGGAAACCCTGCACTCAACTGGTCCCCACTTAAGAGTTGCCGGCCAGTCCCTCGTCTTCCCGGTGTTCTCCCGTCCAAACAGACGTACCCTTATGTCAACATCTCCTGTCCTAAGTTCCGTACCCTCCCAGACTTTGAACCCCACATCAATGATATCGCCATACTCCTTGACCACCTCCACAATCAGCTCTCTGGCCCTCTCCCACGACACCGCAGGGAGATCCAGCACTGTCAACTGCACCACTCGCGGGTCCCAGCGCATGCACCTCGCCATAGGAACTACCACTCCGCCTACTGCAACCCCTTTCTCCACCGCCTCTAACAGCAACACCTCTTCCTCGAACCCAATTTCAATCCCTTCTTTCCCCTTCAGGAACTTGACTGTCGCCGCCCCCTTTACCTCCTGTGCCACCAGCCCCAGAATCATCCTCGCGGTCACTGCCAAGCCACAGAAGCACAATGTGACCGTGTATTCTGACCGTGACTTTTTGAGTAACGGTGCCGACACCATGCCCGTCACTCCATCAGCCAGGTCCCTGGGCCTCGTGCCCTCCTTCTGTCCTGATCCGCCAACCACCGTCACATCTGGATTTTTTTCCAGATTCCCCGTCACAGCCCCATCAGCAGTCACATCTCCTCCCCCTACTCTCCCTCCCCCCATACCGACTGAAGCTCCCATGGGGGGTCCTCCTTGCCCTCCACCGGAAACTGACTTCGCCTTCCCCAGTCCCAACCAACTATCGAGCCCTGCTGCCATCTGCCCCATTCTGACCTTGTCAGCAAAGGTCGCCCTCCCCCCACCTCTCTGTCGCAGCCCACCTCTCCCTCCACCTCCAGCGCCGCTGCCGACCACAGAGGGCCCTGGCATCCCTAAACCATCTCCTCTTTTTCTCCCGACCTGCTGCCAGTCGAAGGCACGGCTGCCCCCCTGGCCACCACGCTCACCAGAATGCTCGTTGCTTGCCATGTTGATAGTCGCTTTTCACCGAAAACTTCACAGAAAGTGTTGTCCAATTCTTGTGTCATCTGAATGGTATGGGTGAAAGGGTCCTGTCTAGATTCTAATTGTCATTTCATCTATTAGTACAATAATTGGTATCAACTCATTCTATAAATATTGTTACTTGATCTACTTTATCTTTAAATGGTATAAGTTGAAGACCTTTTATAAGTTTATTTGTTTTAATATGAAGGTAGAGAGCTTGGATAAGTATGACCACTTGATCAGTCAGAACTACTATCTTTTCATCTACTGATGTTATTCTATTACTTATATATATATGTAGTAAAATAGTAGTAGTCTTTCTTCAGATACTATTACCTCAGAAGTAGTATGATATACTATTATTTCTTCTATAATATTATCAAAGTAGATAAACTTAGTAACTAGTCTATAGGTTGGTAGTTTTGATAGAGTTATTACTAAAACTTTTATAGTAATTTTCAGTAGACTTGATGTTCTTGATAGTGAGTCTATAGTAGTATTGAAGCCATTAGTATCAAGTTCAGATTTTTTCAACTATTTTTCTAGATTAGAATAATGTACTAGAGACTTTACTGAGTCTAGTAGTTTGCAATCTTTACTATTAGATTATCTTTGCTTATATATAGAAGACTCAGTAGTAGAGGTAGAATTTTCTTTGGTTAGTATAATATCTCTTATAGTTTAGAAAGACCTTGACTTTGTAATAGTGATTATTAGGAAGGAGATTTAGAAAATATTCACTTGTGGCTTTATTAGATTCTCTTATATATTTCTCATAGAAGTAACTGCCAATTAATCTTTCAAATTCTTTTCTGATTCCTTAAGTATAGGTAACTTCTTTATTGAGTATAATAAATGTATCAAATACTTCTTAAATAGTTTTATTATTAAGTTTATTGAATTTCTCTTAGCTGATATAGATCTTAGTCTACTCAGTAATAATTCTATTGACTTCTTTAGCTTGATTCTGAAGAGTAGCTAGGGTGAAGATATTCTTTAATTATCACTGATGATATTAGTAATATTGACTTGGTTGTCTATATTTATAGTAGATTTCTTAAGAGAAGCTTACTATAGGTGAGAGTAACTTATACTGCTATCAAATTGTAATAAAACCATATACTAATAGAATTATTATATTATAAATAATCAAGATAATTATCAGCCCTAAGTTCTGAGTACTTGTGAGAAAATACTGATTTCCAATTATCTATTATAGCAGTATAGTCCAAGTATTGTATTTGGGTTCTTATAGAAGTACTGTACTTATATATCAAGTTGATTAGGCTCAGAATTGTTAATAAGTTAGGTTTGAGGGTTCTGTGATAAAAATACTACTTTATTCTTATATTTAGAGAAAGCAGAGCTAAGATTACAATACACTCAGTATAGAGGATATTTATATGAATTTGAAGCTATGACTAAATATGGTGTACTGGATGCATCTATATGTAGTTATACTATATTCAGTATACATGACTGCTAGTTGGAAATTCTATAGGAATTTTCATCAGAAATTCAGGTGGCTTGTAGGTATATAACAATTCATTACAGACTCTAAGCCATTATCATCTGGAAATGGAATGCATTTATATGAGTCAGTTTTATCAAGGTTATCATGGATTTTATGCCATGGTTCAATGAAGGAGTTGTGCCCCACTGGAAATGAATGTTCTCACCTGCTCAGTAAGCTCGCCGTTCTACTCCACATAGATATAGTGCTCCCAAACGAATCGAATTGAAGATTTTGTATTCGAATCGAATTGAGGTCCGATTCGATTCAATCTTTGAAATACGATTTCTCAATGAAAACATGTCTGTTTTGGTTGAGTGATTGAGTTTTAAAAATTATTTTAAATTTTTCGAATCGAATGGGACCTCAAAATTTCTGAAAGGTGGACTAAGTGAAAAAAAGTAGCCAATATAAGATTAGCCAACAGTATCATAACCACAGCTGTCAACTTCCAATTGAATACATACCGATATAATAAATATGGTTTGGGAACTTCTCTTCATCTTGTGTTCGTGCGGCAGCATCCAATAATGTTCCACCTTAACTGTGGTTGCAATCATCTACCAGATCCAAAATTTGTGTCTGTTGTCATATATCTGATCAAAGACTTTGTTGAGAAAAGCTATGGAAGTGTTTATGAGCATGATTGTCACGAATATCATGAAGATGTATTTCGCAATGGTTATATTAGTCGTCTTATTTATGTCTTCGTTCATCGGATCGAAGTCCCCAATGAGCTGATTCGCGACGGCTTGCAACCCAGTACCCCAGTTGTGATACACGCTCGCGGCGGATGAGATATTGCCCGCAGATGCGATATTGCCCGTAATGGCATTGTTCGAGCTGGCGATGTTGGTATTTTCATGCTGAAGGACGACTGCCGCATGCGTATAACACAAGTCTGCTATCGCACATAAAAATATATATCCGATCATTTTCGCAATGAGGTTAATAAGAACGAGAACGATAATGCCGATTGGTCTGGTGGCTTCATAATATATATAAAATAAATTATTGGTTCTAGGTTAGAAAATTCAAGGAATATGATAATGTGTTTTAACATAGCATTTTATATAGGTAGAAATTCAGCGCTTTACCTTTTATGCGGGCCACCTGCGTATTGAAGATTCAGAATATTAGAAGATCAACACATTTTCTGTTAAAAATAGGATTTTCCAATTCACCCCATTACAACACTTACAAGACCAACCCACAATGCTCCACTGCAGAGCTGGCAAGATAACGGTAGGGTGAAGTATCAGTCGAGCTTCCAGTCAAACAGTCAAATCATACAACGCCGTGGCAAGTGGGAATATGACGGTACCTAGGTCCAGCACATTGAAAAACTCGCAGCAGTACTAGAACCAATTCTGGCGGATTTGTCTGAGCTCTTGGAAAAAAAAAAAAAAAAAAAAAAAAAAAACAGCCAAAAGGATAACTACAATGTTCCCCTTCTTGCGCTCCTGTCGATCATCCCGTCAATGGTTGTCACAAAAACGGTAAAGTAAGCGACGTAGATGGCAAGTTAATAAGAAGCGCATGCACGCCTGGGAGGAAAGTCACGGTCAATAGTCAATAACCATAGTCTATACACGAGCCACAATAATACCATTTGAAGTTAAAGACGGTCTCCACCAAAGGTTCCGCTAGGCTTGCATCTCCCGATGGTGCTAAAACGCTCCAAGTTTATGTGATGAAAGATGGAAGGGGACAACACATATGCAGGCCGGTCGCTCTCGAATACGGATGCCTTCGTCGAGTTTGTCCATAAAGCGGTTTATCCATATTGTGGCAGACGGTGGGGTGTACGGGTGGAGGTTTGGTAGGTTCGTTTTGAAATAATAATGTGGTATCTCGGCCACTCCGTTTTTGTTGTACCATGACTGGGTACGCCTTCAGAAGGGCGAAGATATGCCAATTTCTGGAAGACCTGAACCATGAGTTCCGAATAGTGCCCGATCAGTTCTCCCCAGTGGTCGGTAAGTGTACCTTCGAGGTCGTAGCCGTCATTTTTGAACGGTTATGAGATTATCAAAGACTTCCTCGACCTTCTGAAGATCGCAATTATCCAGGGCATTTTCGAGGTCTTACTTGGTCGCCGATTGGGGGGGGGGGGGGGGGCTGGGTTATTTGGTATATCGATGAAATAGGTAGATGAAATAGGTGTCAGCCATTCTGAAATCAGGTTGTTTATGTGCATTGGGGGTCAATGTCCTTTCTGGTTGTCCTTTATATGTTAAGACATTTCCGAGTAATTGTGACTCAAATAGAGGCCCGTATTGGAATCGATTTTAAGAGACGTATATGTTATTATATGGAATATACTTAATTCAGGTTGTGAGGGTGCTACTCATGAGAAAATGATTTACGAACCTCATAAGTTCGCAGAAACTGAAATTTTGAAATTGATGATGGACCATGATTATGAAGATCGAAGGTCGCATCAAATTACAAGACCAAATATGAGATGATTGAAACAGTAGGATATTAATTATTACGTAACTTTGCAATAGCAAAGATATACTCCTGTGATATTTTTTTTTTCGTTCGAGCAATAAGTATATATAGGCCCAGCTTCCAGCGAACGATGAAAACTGTAATTAATTATAATTATATGCCTCTGAGAAAGGGGGTGCGCCAGATCTGTCCAACATTTTTTCTAAAAGCAATGGTTTCTATCAGTGTGTATAGTGCACCACACCTATACTCGTCACGTGGGGATTTTAATAAAATAAACGTAGTGATAAATAGGATTCCATTGACGAGCCTCCATTAACGAGCCTCCATATGTTCTGCTTCAGAAACTTTGCGTCGATTCCGTTATCTAAATGAATACGCACAGGTCAGCCGGATCTATTTTCGACATACCGCGATTCGGCTGGGTAAGGGTTGTGTTCTGATTTTAGCGGTCACCCTCAGCGCCAATAGCATTCCCTGAAAATCAATATGAAGAAACAAGCCCCGTGACCTTTTATTTTTACCACTAATCAATTACGGAACGCTGGGGGTCGGGGCGATGACGTAATCGCCAGCGTTGTTCGGATATATTCAGGTAGTCAATTCCTCTATATACCTCCAAGATCTTAAAGAAGTTACTCGGAATCAACCCTCTTTCCCTCCTTTTCGAATCCATCTTCGGTAACTGATCCTGAAGAGAAATAGAAAGCTATTTTGGTGAGTGACGTCTTGATGGGCATGGTGGTGATAATAGCTCAGAAGTGTGAATGGGGATAACAGCATCACAACATGATAACTCCATAATGCTTGGACTCCATTTCCAAAAGTCGGTGAGAAAATAAAATATTTGCCAATCCAAAATTGAATAATATTCAGCCAATGGCAAGCAGCTCATCGGATACAATACTCACTCTGTCCTATAATTGGTGTCCCATCCTCTTCGAACCGTTGTTCAGCATTCTTGCCTTTCATCTTGTGTCCATCTTTATCACAATTGCCCTTACCAAAGAGATTATCCAACGGTGACAACAGATTGCTGTCCAAAATTTCCCAGACTCAGCTAGCGACACTAGTTAATTTGCGTGACTGTTAATTCTCGATAATAAATGCAGTTAGTGGATGGGCTAAGCAGGTGACAAAATAATTAATACTAAGTTACTAAGTCACGCACCTATATAAGTTATGACTTCATGTCCCTTTTTTTTTTTTTTTTTTTTTTTTTTTTGTAGATCAACGTCCCCTCTGATATTGCACATGACTTTAGTCGACTCCCATATCTGGGCATTAGGCCTTTCGACCCCGGTCAAGACGTTCGCTGCAACCGCTTCTGGACGACGGGTAAATCTTTAGGAAGATTGGTTTGCACGGCGCGACGTGTGACAGGCTTCTACAGACAGAAGTTCCGAGTTAGCTATTGGACTAAGCCACCAAAGAACCGCAATACTACGAATTCAACATAGCAATGGACAGACAAATCTCCCCCATCTTCTAACTTCAAGCGCCATTTACCTGCAACACCAACATACCTAAAGGCTAAAAGATATCACTTTCTAAAACTGTTCCTTTTTTAAGACTGTCTCCATCTATGCTATCTACGGAAGACCACCGTTCTGATTCGATTCGAATAAGTTCGATTCGAGGGTTACGCTCAAATCTCTAACCAGAGGATTAGCAGTCTTTTGGTCCATTATATTTATTGCTGTGAACGGACTTTAGTTACAAATACATGGAGTTGGAATTCTTGCACACAGCGGCCATGATGTATATATAGTTATTTGTCAACAAAGTAAATACATAGACTAAGCCATTATCATCTGGAAATGAAGTGCGTTTATATGAGTCAGTTTTATCAAGGTTATCATATGGATTTTATGCCACGATTCAATGAAGGAGTTGTGCCCCACCGGGAATGAATGTTCTCACCTGCTCATTAAGCTCGCCGTTATGCTCCACATACTACGTCGTCAGGACTGTTTCTCATATTCATTGATTTCAGAAAGGTGGGCTGCGTGAAAAAAATAGCCAATATAAGATTAGCCAACAGTATGATAATCACAACTATCTACGTCCAATTGAATACATACCGATATAAGAAATATACTTTGGGAATTTCTTTTCATTCTTGCGTTCGTACGGTAGCATCCAATAAAGTTCCACCTCGGTTGTGGTTTCAATCATCCACCAGACCCAATATTTGTGTCCATTGTCATATATCTGATCAAAGACTTTGTTGAGAAAAGCTATGGAAGTGTTCATGAGCATGATTGTCACGAATATCATGAAGATGTATTTCGCAATGATCATATTAGTCGTCTTATTTATGTCATCGCCCATCGGACTGAAGTCCCCAATGAGCTGATTCGCGACGGCTTGCAACCCAGTACCCCAGTTGTGATACACGCTCGTGACGGAATCGGATGGTATGGTGCCCGCAGATGAGATATTGCCCGCAGATGAGATATTGCCCGTAATGGTATTGCCCGAGCTGGCGATGACGAAATTATTATGCTGAAGGACGACTAGCGCATGCGTATAGCACAAGACTGCCATCGCACATAAAAATATATATCCAAGCATTTTCGCAATGAGATTGATAAGAACGAGTCCGATAATGCCGATCGGTCTGATGGCTTCATAATATATAAAAAATTGAATTATTGGTTCTAGGTTAGAATGTGATAACGTGTTTTAACAGCATTTTATAAAGGCAGAAATTCAGCGCCTACCTTTTAAGCGGGCCACCTGTGCATCGGAGATTCAGGATTTTAGAAGATCAACACATTTTCTGTTTAAAATAGGATTTTCCAATTTACCCCATTACAATACTTACGAGACCAGCCCACAATGCTCCCACTGCAGAGCTGGCGAGATATCGGTAGAGCGAAGAATCAATCACGCCTCCAGTCAAATCGAACAACGCCGTGGCAAGTGGGAAGATGACGACACCTAGGTCCAGCACATTGAATAAATCGCAGCAGTACTTGAACCAATTCCGGTAGAATTGTCTGAGCTCTTGTGAAAGAAATAAAACAGCCAAAAGGATAACTACAATGTTCCCCTTATTGCGCTCTTGTCGATCATTCTTGTCAATGGTTATCGAAAAAATGGCAAAGTAAACGACGTAGATGGCAAGTTGTATTAAGAAGCGCGTCCTCGCGAATGCACGCCTGGGAGGAAAGTCACGGTCAATAGTTAATAACCATAGTCTACACACAAGCCACAATGAAAGTAAAGTAACGAAATCACAATACCATTTGTAGTTAAAGACTACCTCCACCAAAGGTTCCGCTAGGCTTGCATCTCCCGAGGATGTTAAAACACTCCAAGTCTCATGTGATGAAAGGTGGAAGGGGACGACACATATGCAAGCCGGTCGCTCTCGAATACTGATGCATTCCTCGAATTTGTCCATAAGGCGGTTTATCAGTGATGTGGCAGACGGTGAGGTGTACGGGTGAAGGTTTGGTAGGTTCGTTTTGAAATAATGATGTGGTATCTCGGCCTCCTGATCCCCGAACTCCGTTTTCGTTGTGGGTACTTCAGGAGGGCGAAGATATGTCAATTTCTGGAAGAACTGAACCATGAGTTCCGGATAGTGCCCGATCAGTTCTCCCCAGTGGTCGGTAATTACACCATCGTAGTCGTAGCCGTCATTTTTGAACTTGGTTACGAGATTATCAAGGGCTTCCTCGACCTTCTGAAGATCGCAACTATCCAGGGCATTTTCGAGGTCTTGCTTGGTCGTCGAATGGAGGGGGGCTGGGTTATTTGGTGTGTCGATGAAATAGGTATTGGGTGTGTCGGTGAAATAGGTGTCAGCCATTCTGAAATCAGGTTGTTTATGTGCATTGGCGTTCAACGTCCTTTCTGATTGCCCTTTATATGTTGGGACATTGTGACTCAAATAAAGCGAACGCCATGCAAACCTGTTGTTTGTGCCATTGTTTATGCAGTGCAGGTATCTTCCCGAGTACGAACCACGTTTGTGACCAAACCGAAGATCAATACGATTTAGGTTGGTACATGTGAGACTAACGTTATGGAATGGGTTCCTGCAATGTGACAATTGCGATTGTTTATTTGGCCACGGGCGCGTATTGGAATCAATTTTAAGGGACGTACAGGGGCGTTATTATAGGGAATATTTATTTCAGGTTAAAGGGGTGATGCTCATGAGAAAATGATTTCGAACACCATTGTGCGTCATAAGCTCGCAGAAATTGATTGACGATAGACCATGATCCGTGGGATCATGATCCATGGGCGCAATTACATGAGCGCAGTTACACGAAAGTGTTTGAAGGTCACAGAAGTCATTAATTATTACATAACTTTGCAATTCACTCACCAAAACAAAAATAATATATATAGGCTCAGCTTCCAGCGATCGACCAAAACTGACACGAGCTTGGGGTAATTAATTATAATTATATATCTCCGGGGATTAACTGCGCCAGATCTGCGTTATCACGTTCCAACCTTGTTCCATTTTAGGAATACATTGTTAGATCATCAGATTTGGCATGGTCTCGAAAAAAGAATGATTAAATAAACGTAGTAATAAATATTAGTTAAAAAGGTCGTTTTTTTATCAGGGTTTGGTTGGAGCTAGGGTTCAATGAACAGCAGCTTTTTTAACTGATTCAAACCATTGACGAGCCTCCATTAACGAGCCTCCATATGTTCTGCTTCAGAGACTCAGCCAGTCGATTCCGTAATCTAAATGAACACGCACAGGTCAGCTGGATCGAATTGCCCACATTCAAACTGTCATACACTGATTTCCGACACCAAAATAGCATTCCCTGAAAAATGCACAGGTCAGCTGCTTTACGCCACACGGAAATCCTGTTCCTGTTTCCTCGGCAGGGCAAGCAGGTTATCGTAGATGTCATGGCGCAAAAGACCTTTACAAATAAAATCTGTTTAGTGCGAACTTCATAATTTTATGATATGAATGTTATCCTCCGCACAGTTTATAAATAAAAACTAGAAAATAAAAAGAAGAAACAAGCCCCGTGCTTTTATTTTATTTTTTTTTCTATTGCTGAAACCGGGGGTATCACAATATCGACCTACGTTACACAAGGTGGCAATGCAGATAATATGCCAGCCAAAAATGAGTATTTTCAAAGGCTTATTCTTCAACGCCCCTTTCTCTGCTACCATATTGGTCACAAGGTTTTGGTAGGCAACCTTCTAAGTCCCTTTTCCACAACTTATACCCCCCTCTATCTTGGGTTGGTTTGCTGTACCTGTTGCAGAGTAGTGAAAGGGAGGTAATGGTGACAAGTTGCCCCTTTATTGGTGTCATATTAGTGTTTTCTCCACTTTTTCATAGTTTCTGGTACCTCTGGCTGTATCTGGGATATATATATCTATTTTGGTGCAATGTCTTTTTCCTTTTACTATTGTTTTTTTTTTTT
>RBNI01007348.1:0-10403 GCA_003990745.1 Jimgerdemannia flammicorona | reverse complement strand
TTTCAAAACATGTTAAGCAGAGCGTAGATATCACATCATTATTTATATTTTATATTTTTGCTTCGCTGAAAGGATCGAATGACCAGTAGTAAATCGAAGATGAGCACTCACATACAAATTCTTTGATTAATAAAAAAAAAAAACCTCCCCTGAGGTAGTGCGATACCCGGGGACACCTGTGAGCCTGAGACGGCAAGCCGGAGCTCAGGACCCAGGTTCAAAAATAAGATTAACAAACAACGGATCATTGATCCATATAATAGTTGTTAAACTATTAAGAACAGATACTACACTTGATCTTAGCCAATAGGCCTACAGTTTTGCAGGACGATGGGAATCGTCTACCTTTGAATGAGGGTTGGCTCTTTGTACCCGACGTGATCGATGACGCCGAGGATCGTAGGAGCTCTCCTTCATATGTTCGAGCGGTTTCTCGAACCAGTGCCTGTCGTCCCACTGTATCTTTGCGGTCGATATCCATCAGCTCCTCAGCACGGTCCTTCTCCACGGTCCTTCTCCACGGTCCTAGGCTCCTCGAGCATGCGGTTGTAGAAAGCCGACCGCTGCTTGATCTGGTCCTTGATGTTCATGCCGGCGAAATGCCGGCGCCCAAACATTCGCGCGTCGTGCTGGTTCGCGTACAGCGGATTAAAGTCGTACGACGTGTCCTCGTCGGTCGCCCAGTCGAACACGACCTTCTCGTTCATTTTGCGGATCTTACGCTTGCGACCATGTGGCGCTCCTGTTCGTTTGTCAAGATCGTGCGGAAAGACGAGGTGATAGCAAGAAAATGATCAAACAAAGCCGCTAAAGTTTGGCAGAGTTGAATCGGCGGGACGAAATCTTACCCTGATAACCTGTACCTCCTTGCCGTCGTCTAGTTCCATCGCAGCGGGAGTCTTTGGAGGTTCGCGTCTGTCTCTCTCATTAATCTCTCCCCATTACGATCCCTCTCACGGCCGAAATCACATTCGAAGTGTTGCTCGCGATCGTTGCGGTTTCTCCGGTCGCATCCTATGTGACAAATAGAGTAACTTGTCAGTAGGAATGACAGAACCCTCGACATTAATAAATGATGGCAAAGAAAGGGGATATGGACATTATAGTGATTCCTTGCCTCCTCCTTCATGTCAAACTCATCGCGCACATGCCTCTCCTGCTCTTGTTTACGCCACAATTCTTCGACCTCTTGCTGCCTCTTCTCCAAGGCTAGTTTGGCGCGCTCTTCTTTAGTGAAGAATTTCGGCTGCAAAACGTTAGAACAGAGAATGGTGTATCGGTTAACCGAAATGCGCCGCTGTCTCGCAGCAAAATATAAATAAATAAAAAACGATATTATATCGTCCTACGAACCTTTTCAGCTTCCCTCTTTTCCGCCTCCTCCTTTGCAATCAATTCCTCCAACGATACCGGCACCTTCTTCTGTGGCTCTGATCATTGGACGGGTTATCATTGTCCGCCTTCTCCTTCCCTGTCTCCGAGTCTCCCTACCATCGTCATATCGCTTATCCACTCCATCCTCGAATCGGTGTCGCGATCCCCAATTTCTGTATCGATCACGGTCATCGTACCGGTCATGATCCTGCTCTCGCCCCCTCCTCTCGTCGTACTGCGGCCGGTCGGTATCTCTTTGATCACGTCGACGTCCCTCCTGCCGTCGTCATACCGCGGGCAGTTATCATGCCGGTCTCGGTCCCGGTCCCGGTCCCAGTCGTAGCTATCCTTGCGGTATACGGCGAGGTGCGTCGGTCGGAAGAGTGGGGCCTTCGTGCGGAAACGGAGGGCTTGAGCTCGTACCAAGTCTCGTGGGGACCGTACCGTACTGGGGGAGGGGATGGTGTCAATTAGAATAAGGTGTGGGGAAAGGATTGGTGTAGCTCGGAGATGCAAGAATACGATGCGACTGCATGAAATAAATGTACCCACGTTGTCAAGCACGTCTTGGAATCTGATGAATACAGGGCGATCGAAGGTCGTTATTTCCATATCCTTTGTACCCTCTCAAACCAGGCCTTGACAGAAAGCGACTTTAGCCATGCCCCCAAATAACCTCAACAGATCAAGAGCCACAACGCGCGGCGGCTTCGTGCTGGCAGGCAGCTGGCCAGCTGACAACCGCTCTGTTGTAGCTAGGGTGACTATTGGATTCACTGTTCTGCAAAGTTCAACGCAGGGGGTGAGTGAGCGTGGTGTGCTGGAAAGGCAGGAGTGGCGGGGAGGCTACTTATACATGCCGGCAACCCCCAAACCCAACCTCTTCGCCCACCTGATAAACCCCTTCGCCCACCTAGTAAACCCCCTTCGCCCACCTAGTAACCCTTCGCCCACCTGGTAAACCCCCCTTCGCCCACCTGGTAAACCTCCTTCGTCCCCCCGTCTCCACCTGCTTCTCCAACGGCCGAACGAGGGGGTATATACAACGGACTACTTAGGGTGGCGTTACGAGGCTGTGCTGGTGACGGGTGTCGGCAAATTTAGTAGGCGTCGTAAACAATCTCGACTTACTTGTTCCACTTTATCGCATTTTGGTGTTGTCTTTATTATTTTATTTTATTTCGTGACGAAAAGTCATATTAAAATAGAGGCTATGAGGTGTAACTATGACCTAGACCGGTTTCGCCCTTGCTCAAGGGGCTCATCAGTTGGCATAAGAAGCAACCAAGACCGGCGCGACGCGTTTCGCGCTGGTCAAAAACAAGTGAGTAAGAGAGTTTAAATAAGTGTTGAAAACAAACAGAAAATAAAAGCTTACTTATCTTTCTCGCTTAGCAAGTCCCACACCACACCAAGTACACGCTTAATTTTAACTCATAAGAGAAACCATATCCAACGCTTGTCGACCGAGTCTGTTAGCCATTGTTGAATGTGGGAAAACGGTAACTTGAGTGTGTAATAACAGAACCACGTGTGGTGATGGTGCTAGGACTTGAGGGAGGGGTTAATAAGCGACAACTTGGCATTACGTCAGCTCTGAAACATCATGACGCTCGAGCAGACTATCGAGACCCCCAGCTCACCACTATGCCAATTGCCCATCGCCCGCATCAATCGTTTATCATTATATCATTATAGCAATTTAGAATAATCGCTCTAGATGAAAGAAAGGGAATCTCAGCATCTCATGTTGGGGAGGGAAGGAGTAAAAAGAATAAAGAGATAGCAGCGCAAGAAGCATGATGTATATACATAGGGCGGAGCCTGACGGGATGCCAGCCCCATCACCTTGGCCTTGGTGACCCCGCTGCCTTTCTTAACGACGACCCGTAGGTTTGGACCAAATCGGATTCGCATATGATCCCCAATCATCTTACAAGCGTCTTACTCTCTCCATTTCAACTTTCAGATTCCCAAACCAGCCATCAACCCTGCCCACATATCATACACATCCTCCGCTTCCTAGCACCCGCCACACCAAGCTCCAGCTCCCCTGCGTGAAACCATGCCGAGGTCCCACGGTGACCCACCGGCGCCACCTCAAATGCTCCACTTCACGCGAGCTCGTCCGCGAGACAGGCTCACCTCCTACCTTCCGCATCAAGCTCAATCTCCACTACAACCCGCCGCTAGCCAATTTGTGCGCGTACCGAGCACTGTGGCACTGCCGACGTGCTGAAGCTCAAGCTGGGGATGAAGTACAAGGCAGCAGGAATACTAGGAGGCGCGGCGGTTGCAGATTGGTCCGGCGAAAAGACAACACATGTATAATAGCAGGAGCTGCTGTATTGGAGGCGCGTTGATCGTTGACCTGAAATATTCTCCGAGGCTTCCACTTTCACAAGTCCCATCCACAAGCATCGTATTCATGGGCACTAATAGCGTTCAACGATGGAATTCGAGGCCAGATGTGCGGGGAGGTAAGCAATGGGCGGTTGCGGGATAGGAATGAAAATGTAGTAGGACCAATTGAAATTTTGTTAACGAGAGAATGGTGTGGAATCAATATTCAAAGACGGAAACTATTGAGGTTGTCTTTTTAAAATTAATAATAATGAATATGAGGATAGTGTTTTTCTTTTCATCATCTGCCATAGAGAACTGCATGTCTAATCCAGGTGTATTGGAGTAGTGGTTTGTATGTGAGGGCTGAAGGTAGCGCTTCGAGCTACTCGGCATAAGCTTATTTGATTCGGACGCTTCAGGATTTTGCTAGTTGGAACCGAACTGATCAGTCTTGTCGTGTGACGGTTGAACATTCGATAATCACAGTAAGCGGTGACTATGTTATGTTTTAAATATCAAAGAATATTATCTTATAGAGCTAGTTTGGAATATTTTAAATTATTTGCTTAACTACTAAAGCAATACTTTATAATTATAAAATAAGTTGTAAATAACCTAAAAAGAATTCTGCTGTACTCTTAGTTAATAATATATATTTTTTAGAAAATATTTTTCTAGAGGGTTCTTCAATACTAATTATTGAAATTATTTACTAAATTGAAAACTATAAATTATTATTATAAAATATAAATATAACTTATATTAAGTGAAGTTAAATATTTTATTTAAATAGTTTAAATATTTTAGAAATTAAATATAATATTATCCTAAATATCTAATATGTATGTATTATTTAATTCAAATTAAAGTCTAATTTAAATACATATATCTATATTATATAAAATTACTAATATATAGTTTTTAAACTATTCTCTATAATATAAAATTAAATAATAATAAAAAATCTAACTTTATATAAATATATTTTCTATTATTACAAAAGTAACATACATATCTCTGTATTAATATCTCTATAATATATATATATATAATAGATCATTATTTCTTTAATGAAGGGATATTGGATAGAAGGAAAATAATTCAACTGAGCAATTCCAGCAGTTATAAATATGAGGATTTGTTCCATATGTACTGGGTTACTGGCTTTTGCAAATGGCGTGAACACGTACGACTACCAGGCGCTCTCTGCTTACTATAGAAGACACCTCCTCATTATGTCGCGGTTGAACAGCTCTGCGCGATTCTGGACTGACAGGAAACGTATACAACAAAAAGAAAACTATGTTACAGAACACGTGATACGCGCTTACTAGAGAAGCAATTGTAAGTGGATGAGTAGCATCGAAAAATAATCATGGCAAAAGAGATAAAAGGCAAGATTTTTTTTTTTAAAAAGAATAAAAAAGGAAAGAAAAGAAAAGAAATCATCACTGGTCCTGGATGTCTGCCGTTTTCTCAACTCTACACAATATGTGAATCTGTTAATGTCACCACACGTTCCCTTCTCCAATCCAGTCACCTTCATTCCACGACCACCAACCTCCGCGAGCCTGCTACCAAAACATCGCATCAGTTATCATTTACTCGTTCTCCTTGCCTCTGCTTCAATTCATCATACCCTCACGTCACGACCTCCTCCTTTTTCCATAGATGCTGCGTCAAATCTTTGTTCATCGCGAAGCTGTTAACGCGGTCCTTCCCAAAAAGTTCGGTCAGCTTCTCGTCGCAGATCACCCACCGCCGGTCCTCCGGATCTTGCAGGTTGTTCTCCTTAATGTATGCCCACATCCGTTTGACGACTTCGGGACGCGAGAGCTGGACGCAGAGGAAGAGTTGATTGCGAGTAAATATGTCAGAATTATGTCAACATTGGAATCATTAAAGAAAATAAGCCCTACGATTTTCTCGTGTCCACATTATATGACATCCTCCTGAAATAATAAAATTCTCCAATCTTTCTAACCGACACCACACCACACAAGCAAACTAATACAACGGCACTTAGCCAACTCATCCGGGACCCTCCAAACTCACCTCGCTCTCCCCCAAAATTTCCGCCAGTGCCGGGCTCAACATTAACGGCTTGTTGAACCCCGTAACTTTCTTTGGCTTCTCCGTCTCCGTTTCATCACCTGCCTTCTTCTTCTTCTTGAACACAATTTCCCCGCCCCTCGCCTCTCCCCTCGTTGTCCTCAGTCCGTTCACCTCGCTATGTAGCTTTCTCGCCATCTCCGCGTCCAAATCCGCCCTCGCCTTTTTCCCCTTCGTCTTGCTCCCCGTGGCCTTGCTGGCCGCTGTACCCGTACGCGCCTTTTTTGCCCGCGGCCGTGAGTCCTCGGTCGACGACAGGTCCGAGTCGGACCCGGAAATGGTGTCCTTGGATTTCTTGGGCCGCTTCGGGGTAGAGCTCGCAGGAGCGGAGGCCGAGGGGCGGGCAGGCGGGTGCAGCGCTTGCGGGGCAAAGGTGGTTGGCGGGAGGGCGAGTTGGAAATGCTGGGTGGAGCCAGAAGTCTGCGCGGCCGGAACGGTGGTTTCCGCAACTGCCATGTCGAAGGACATGAGATCGCGCCCGGGGACGTTTTCGGGGCCGTTGTCGTCGTTGTCCCCGTCGAGGTCGTTGTCGTTGTCCCCGTCGAGGTCGTTGTCGTAGGGGTCGTCTACATCCTTGTTCTGGTTCAGCTCCTCCTCCAGCCCGTAGAACATGTCCATCACGAGAGCGTCGAGCTCCTTCTTGACAGGCTGGAGGGAGATTTTGTATTCGGTTTCCAGTTGTTGGCGGATCTTCTTGGCCGATACGATGGAGGGATCGGAAGCGCGGAGAATTTCTGGAGAGGTGCAGGGTGTATCAGTACCAAGGAAATGTGCAGGGGAATATATTGTTTAACAGGTGCATAATAGGTGACGTTCACGCCATGAAGTGTTGGCGTCATTATGGTGTGATATCGAGTCAACGAAGACTCAGAATTGACGCTATGTTCATTCTTGAGGTGAGGTCAACACTTGTTGCGGATCGAGTCCACGCGTACACGAGTAATAATCCATACCTTGTATCCTCAACTTATACTGGTTGACGTCCATTGTGGCGTTCAAGAGGTGATCAAGGACAAATTGTTCCCGGCAAAAGAAAGAGCGTTCCCAATCATATAAACGAGCTCCTGGCTTAAATGACTGATGACGTCACCGTCCAAAGTCCAAAATCCATCGTAGACGTGTTTTTCTTCGATTACTATTGCTTCCCGTTTCTTCGATTACTATTGCTTCCCGTCCGAAATGTCTCTGCCGACAACACCGAAGCTTCAGAAGCGCCTCGATGCAGCAAACAAGGAGAGGAGCTCACGGCGCACCGACAGTAATGATGTCTTCGAGTGGGTCGTCGATCCCGCCACTACCAATACCGCTGCGCAAGCCACCGAGTCCATTGGTACTCCGTCGCGTCGGGTCACACGTAGCAGCAATCTTTCGAACCGGATCTTCTATAAATCCTTTCGAAAGAATGGCGAAACTTTCACGCTGGGCGATTGCGTCCTCGTTCAGAATGATTCCGAAAAACCCTGGATCGCAATCATTAAGCGGATGTGGCAGGATGAACATGAGAAGAGAATGTTCAGTTATCGATGGTTCAACAGGCCCGAGGACGTGTTCCCGAAGATGAGGCGGAGACCCAAGAAGGATGGCCAGGGCAGTGTGGAGTATGATGAGGTGAGCACAAATAATTTCGACGGGATAATTAGGAGAAAAAATAAAAGCACACGACAAATAGCATCTCACACTCACGTCCCCCATGTCAATCGGTATTGCACAGCAAGAGCTCTTCTACTCTAACCTCGATGGCGGCAAACTTCTTCAAAACATTGAATCCCACTGTGAGGTTCTCTCCTATCAATGCTTCAAATCCAAGTACCCGGACGGCATGGTCCCCAGCGCGCACCGCGAGAGGAACTTCTTCTGCCGCCGGGCGTACGACGCGCATAACCGGTTCATCGATCTTGACTGGGACGATTTCTACTCGAATAGGAGGTTCGATGACCCGAAGACGGATTGCATGTTTGAGGAGACGAATCGGAAGAAAGATGGGAATGGGAGAAAGTTTGTGAGGGTGGAGGAGTCAGATGAAAGTGACAATGATAAGGATGGGAATTTTTTTCCGGAGGTGGAGAAGGTGGAAGAGGAGGATGGCGATGCTGGCGAGGAGGAAGAGGAGGAGGAGGAGGAGGATGAAGAAGACGAGGCAGAGAAGCGGAAAAAGAAAAACAATCGCACGCCCACCAAGCGGAAACGGCGTACTGTCGGCTCATCCAAAAGTACCCCGCGAAAGACACCCAAGCGGAGCCCATCAAAACTCACGCCGCGATCACAGAGGTACAATGCCTCGTTGTTCGATTATAGTTTTTTGTTTGACTATTCAAATATAGTACCACATTCTGAGCAATTTGTAACATATACGTCGCCCATCTCGATGCCGCAATGCCTAGAACGAAACCCATCCTCGCCGTCACACCGCTCCGTCAGCGCCCGCAAATCGTCACTACACCCTCCACACCCTACGAACGCGCGCGCGAACGCCTTCACGTCTCGGCCGTGCCGCACTCGTTACCGTGTCGCGAGGAGGAGTTCGCGGAGATCCTGGGGTACCTTGAGGGTGCAATCGAGGAGGGAACGGGAACTTGTATATGTATGTCAACCTTTTGGGGGGTGAAGGCTGGTTGTTATTTTGCATTGCGTCACCGCGTTCTTAAAAAAATAACTGTTTGATTATTCCAGACATTTCTGGCGTTCCTGGCACCGGCAAGACCGCCACTGTTCACGAAGTGATCCGGCACCTGCTGTCCAAAGCTGAAAATGGTGTAAGTATTCGATCTATCTTCCACAAAATCTGACCAGCTCCATTTCAGAGCCTTCGCTGTCACACGATTTGAGACCAACTCTATCCGAACCTTTCTATCAGAACGTTCCGCCGTTTCAATTCGTCGAAATTAACGGCATGAAGCTCACAGAACCTTCGCATGCCTATACATTGCTCTGGGAGGCCTTGGCCGAGAAACGCATGACCGCCAACCACGCGTTAGAACTACTTGAGAAGCAGTTTTCGACACCGTCGCCGAGACGATATCCATGGTAGGGCCTTGGTACATTGCCGGACTTATATATTTGTTAGATGATTGATGAAAGCCACAGAGTCTTGATTTTTGCTAACATGTTTTTCATCTCTCGTCATGTCTTCCCGTTTCAGCGTTGTGCTGATGGATGAGCTCGATCTACTGGTCACCAAGCGGCAAACGGTCATGTACAACTTTTTCGAGTGGCCGAACCGGCCGCATTCAAAGCTTATCGTCATCGCCGTCGCGAACACGATGGATCTGCCGGAGAGGATGTTGACGAATAAGGTGTCTAGTAGGCTGGGTACGTTGTTCGTGTATGTTCTTAGAGTTTTGATGTTGCGACTTGGCATATTGGTTGCTAGAATCAACCCTAAAAAGGAAATCTTAGTTTGGTTACTCTACGGTTATATCGAATAACTTGTTGTTACCATAAACATATAATGCTGTATATATTTATTCACTCACTCTACTTTTCACTTGGCCTCTGCCATTCCATTTTGGGGGACACCTTCACAGGCCTCACTCGTATCAACTTCCAGCCATACACACATCACCAGTTAATCAAAATTATCGAGTCACGGCTCGAAGGTATCGATGCGTTTGAGAAGGACGCCGTCCAGTTCGCCGCGCGCAAAGTTAGCGCTGTCTCGGGTGATGCAAGGAGAGCGTTGGATATATGTCGGTAAGTAGTCCAGAGATGCATTTTTTTTTTTTCTTTTTTTGCGAATTGGCACGACAGCCCATGGTAGTGGTTCCGAGGTTGCTGGTTGTTAAATGGACGACATAATATTGATCGGCTATGCTTAACCGATTTCCCGGCACCTCAGAAGGGCCGTCGAGATTGTCGAAACCAAGCTGAAGAAAGACAAGGACAACCCTACGCCGACCGACATACCCACCCCCACGACAGCCTATCACGTCACCATTCCGACGATCAACGAGGCCGTGCGCGAGATGTTTTCCTCGGCCAATGTGTCTTTCATCCGTCATGCCTCCCTGCACCAAAAGATTTTCCTCCTCGCTACCATGCAGCGCCTGCGTCGTTCGGGCGTCGCCGACGTGGAGTTCGCCGAAGTCGCACAGCAGCACGTTCAGACGTGTCGATGGCACAATGTTGAGCCGCCGTCCTCGAGCGACCTGGCCGCCATCTGCGCATCACTGGGACAAGCCAGGTGTCTATTGGTAGAGCCTGGGAGGTTGGATCTGCATCAGAGGATACGGCTGAACGTGAGCGAGGAGGATGTGACAATGGCGTTAAAGAGCGATACGTTCTTTAGGAAGTTGGTGTAAGCGCCAATGCGGATATAGCGTTGGCGTGTTTTATGTAAATACATTTTCTCCGCGTGTCCATGTACATTCAAATCTGTCGTGTATTTTCCTTCAATACCCACACCTTGCAACGCCAATCAAATCTGACATGACCGCGTGATTATGGGCATACTGCTCAGATGCCGGATGTCTTGCGAGCCTGCAAAGTCGTAGTATTTATTGGTTGCCTAGCGCGAATCGTTTTCATTATAGTTCGTCTCCAGTCACGACTTTTTTTTTTCAAAAAAAAAAAAA
>RBNI01007347.1:0-10408 GCA_003990745.1 Jimgerdemannia flammicorona | reverse complement strand
AAAAAAAAAAAAAAAAAAAAAAAGAGACTGGCTATAGTAGACAGTTAGATGATAGATAGCAGGCATTCTTATATATATTCTTTTTTCTTTCTTTAGAAAGAGAAAGAGAGAATGAAGGTTATAATATATTCTGCTCTAAGTATTTATATCTCTTCATTATTCTGATGTAACTTTATTTTGATCATACTTTATAGATCTATCAATGAATTCTGAACTAAATGCACATTATAAATGTGCACTGGAATATGCTGAAACCTTCAATATTCATCATCAACAAAACCCATCTACTCAAGGCTCCTCTCTCAATACTCGAGATATCTGGGTTGTTCATTTTACTTGCCACTAGGAGAGATAATTACTCTTGGCCATCCAAAGAGCAGTAAGTGAAGAACTTAAATGCTATCATCTTTTGACACAACCTTGATTTCACAGAGATTTGAATGAGTGTATGTTGGAAAGACAAAGAACATGAAGATATGAAAGAAGTGTACGATGAATAGGTATATTTCAATATAGTTATCTTGCCCTATTTTTTTCCTAATCATTTCATTTAATGACCTTTGATCAATTGCAGATTTTTCAAAGAGAGTGAAAAGGTTACCAACCCCCCCCCCTCCAAAAAAAAAAAAAAAAAAAAAAAAAAAATTCCTTTTTACTTTTCTTTTCCACATTCATCTGAACTCTCTCTCTCTCCAATCTGTTGTCATGGACAAACACTGTGGTAGTGCTATTATAACTCAAATCACAAGTACAAAAAGTGTTTGTATACTTGAATAGAACTAAATCAATAAAGCACACTTAAAAAGGCTGAGATCTTTTATATATTATCCCTGTTCTCAACTACTAACTTTGGGTCTCAATGATTAAATGAAATAAAGCAAAAAACTAAAACAGTGGAAACAAAAGGTCTATGAATAAAGATAAATAATATATGACTAAAGATGTAATACATATTTGTATTGAAAATAAATATTTCCCTCTCTCTCACATATTACATTTCCTGTATCTACAATTAATCTCATTGTCAATAACTCACTTGGCTATGCTTTTATTTGTATCCATCTACCCATTGGTTCATTCCTTTTGAACTGACCACTTTTGATGTCCATCTGTCTGTCAGCCCAACCATTCTTTTATTTAAATTATCACACTTGAATATCCAGATAAGTAGTTATTTTCTTTCAAGCAACAATTTGATACAAAAAATAAAATAAAAACAAAGAGAGGGAGAAGGAAAAGTATACAATCAAGTGGTGAGGTTTCACTATAATTGTCAGAACTTGTTATAATTAACTATATTTTTTTATCTGTATTCACTCTTTACTTTAATAATTGCTCCTACTATTTCTCTACTTATCTAATTCTATTCAACTATCTGATATCTATTCTTTCATCCTTTGTTCATCTATACATATAACAGTTCTAGTTTTTTTAAGAGAAAGCAGCTAAATCTGGAAGTTCTAGCAGGTCTAAAGTAACTTGAAGAGATACTTATAGGTTCTAGACTTCTGAGAGAAAATATTCTGAGCTTTATTCAAGCAAAGAACAAGGATATTTATATATGACTCTTTCTCTGGTAACATTTAAATTACACAAACTTCTGGTAATACTCAAGATATCATTTTTAGAGAATAGATACTAGCAACATAGCAATTGATGAGTATTCTGAGATGTATGCTGGGCAGGGCAGCTCTAGTGTATTTAACTGGTAGTATGTGGGAAGGAGTCATGGCTTGGAGGAAAATATGCAAGACTTACTGGCTGAAGGATGTAGAAGGGGAGGAGGCAGTGCTGAGAGACAGGGGTCTGGAAGAATGAGCTTTGCAGATAAGGTGAAGGAGAGATATCTAGTAACTGGATTAGAGGGTTGGCTGAGAAAAGACAAGGAGACAACAAGGGCTATAGGGTCTAGTGGAGTGACCTATAGCAGGAAGAGCAGCAGAGCTGAGAGAGTAGTGGCTGGGGGAAGTAGGACTGCTGATAGCAAGGAGACTGCTAATCTAAAAAAAAATCCAGATATAACAGTTGATGGTAGATCTAGACAGGGGGGGGGCACAAGGCCTGGGGATCTGACAGATGGTGTAATAGACTTGGTGGCAGCACTTTTACTCAAGAAATCAAGATCAGAATTCACTATCACAATGTGTTTTCAGAGCTTGGCAGTAACAGCAAGATGATTCTGGGACTTCTGGTCTAAGAGATAAAGAGAGTGGTCTCAGTGAAATTTTTGAAGAGTCTGAAAGAGATGAAGATAGACTTTAAGAAAGAGGATATACTGTTGAAAGCAATGGAGAAGGGAGTGGTAGTTGGAGAGGTGGTGATTCCTATAACTCAGTGCTTATATTGAGATCTCTGAGTAGTATAGCTAACAGTGTTAGATATTTCTATAGTATTGAAGAAGATGGCTAGAGAGTTGATTGTGGAGGCCATCAAGGAGTATGGAGAGATTGTGAATGTTGGGTTTCAGATCTGAGAAGGTATGAAGTTCAGGATAGAAGATGTAAATATTAGGGTAAGACTGGTGGATAAGAAGAATATAGAAAAAGTATAGGACTGACTGGTGGTCCTCAAATGGGGACCTATGGAGTGTAAGATCTCAAGAGTGAAAGAGATGCTGGAGGAAGAAGAGGGACTTGTTGAATATATTGGAGGATCTGACTGAGGCCATGAAGAGGAGAAGATTGGCCTGGAAGGAGTTTGAGACCAAGACAGTAGTAGAGATTGTGAATGGAAAGAAAGTGTGGTTGGATTGGGTGGTCTGGGAGAGAGTGTAGGAGAGATATATTCAGAAGGATCTGCTGGCTAAGTTGGGAGGAGGGGTGGCTGGGAGGACCTCTACTAAAGAAGCTGAATTGAGAGTAAGTATCTGAATAAGAGAGAAGAGAGTGGCACCAGAGGTGACCCCAGGAGGGAGAGGAGGCCCAGGGCTGAGTGTCATTGTAGAGGATGAGAAGATGGTAAAGGAGAACTGTCCTCAGTATAGAGTATTAGAGGGGGCTAGGAAGATGACAAACTGTAAGATATACTGAAAGAGAATTGGGATAAGTCAGCAAGAGAGAATGCAGAGGGTGGTCAGGTGGAAGGGGGGAAGAGAGTGGCCCAGGGAGTGGAAGAGACTGTGGACAAGGAGAAATGACTGTAGAAAATACTAGAGAATGTGGCAGCAGAGGAGCTAGGGGGAGAGAACTTTAGGGTACTGAGCAAAAGGCACTAGGGTGAAATTCTGTATAGCAAGAAGGTACCACAGAAACTCTGAGATGAGATTATAGTGGCTTTGTTGGAAGCTGAGGTATATCAAGTAGATAATGACAGAGAGGCAGTACTTCTAGTGATTGCAAATAACAGGGCTGCATATATGTAGGGCCTGAGAAAGGGGCTGCAAAGTAGCAGGTAGTATACAAGAAGTATCAGATAGAGATGGAAGCTGTGGATGGTGCAGATTGTCAGGAGATCTTGGAGGCATTAGAGGCTCAGCAGGGAGAGGCAGATGAGCTTGAGGTAGAGAAGAACCTAGATGTTGCTAGAGATATAATGAGTATGGAATTATAGAGTAGATAGCTGCTCTTTTAATATTATTATTTAATATAAACAGTATAACTAGAATCTTATCTTTGAATGTCAATGGGCTACAAGAAGTAGTATAGTATCAAAATATCTTTAGATGGCTGAAGGGGATGGATGTGGATTTGTTCCTACTATAGGATATTGGGTGTAATAGAGACTTGGATATTCTAGACTGGACAAAGGAATAGGGTAGTATAGCTATTTGGTGTAGGTATGTGGGCATTCTGGTCAGGAAGAATAAGAGGGATATTGGGGACATTGGACATTGGGAGAATAGGGTAGTGTAGAGAGTTTGAAAATGGCCAGGCTAGAGACCTTTAATGGTTGAGTCATATTATTGTCCAGTGGAAAGAGAGGAGAGAGTGGAATAGATTTGAGGACATTGAGAGTCTGGAGCATTAGTAGAGGCAGGGATTGACTGTCTAGGGAGAGACTTTAATATGATATGTAATGGTAAGGTAGACAGAACTGATGGGAGAAGAGAGATGACTGATAGGAGCAGTAGTATAGAAGCTTGGGAGGAAGTTGAACATCTGAGCTCATTAGTAGATACTGGGAGGCTTGGATAGAGAGATCATTAGATCTATACTTACTGAGTAATAGGACTGGGCTTGAGAATTGACTGGATACTAACTGCTGAATACTGGGGAGTTAATATCTAAAGAACTTTGGAGACTATTTGGTATCCATGGTCAGATCACTGGTATCTTCTAGGAGAGGGGTGTTTTGGGAGAAGTGGAGAGGGGCCTAGATATTGGTGCTTAAATACCTCCTTGTTCGGAGAGATCTCTCTCTATAGGATATATGGGTGGTAGATATTAGCTTCAGAATACTTAGTTGGAGAGGAGAGAGACTAGTGATTGGGGATTTCTGGAAGAGATTGAAATCCAATGTGCAATAGTACTGAGGGAAGGTAGAAAGGTTGTGGGGTACTTAGAGAAAGAAGTGAGTAAGGTGGATCTCCCAGAGGTTGGTAAGGTTGTTGGCATCTTGGGCAGAGCTATTGAATAATATGAGTAGGGGGATTGGAGGATACAGTGGATCAGGCTAGAGATAGAGGAGTTGAAGGGTATGCTGAGGCAAGAGAAGGACCTATAGGTTTAGGGCACAGTGACCAGGCTGAGGTGGCAGAGATTAGAGAAGGAGAAGAGGCCTATCAAATTTTTGTTGAGGCTTCTACAGATGAGGAGAGTACAGCAGTAATGAGAAGGAATCTTGGATGAGGCTAGGGAGTTGGTTGTTGAAACTCTGGAGATTTTGGATCAATTGAGCAAATAGTGGAGATAATTGTAGAGTGAGGAGGAAGGGGGAATAGGGGCACTGAACATTGAAAGATATCTAAAAAACTGGTACCCTAATCTAGCAGAGGGCTTAGGTGACCTTGGTACTTCTGTCTATAGAGAGAAGATTCAGCAGGTACTGGAAATAATGAGCTCAGGGTCAGTACTAGGAGAAGATAGCCTACTATAGGATTTTTGGAAAAAGATGGCAGGAGTCAAGTTAATTCTAAAGGAGATAATAGCAATATGTGAGGAGATTATTAGTTCAGGGGAGTGGATTGGAGAGCAGCACTTGGGTCTGATGACTCTGCTGTTTAAGAATAAGGAGAGGAGAGAGAAGTGGAAAAACTAAAGTCTGATCATATTTCTGGATATGGATCACAAGCTGGTTATGAAGATATAGTAGTGAGGCTGCAAGTGGCTCAGCGAGTTCTGAGTAAAAGAGGGTTGCTTTTTAGGATAACTGTTACGTAGTTCTGGAAGGGTTTTCTGGAAGTTCTAGATATTCTGGAAGACTGTTTTCTTATAGTCAAGTTTAATTTCATATGGAGTATGTCCTCTATACTTATTGATTTCAAGATCGGGTTGATATCTCAACCAAAGTCCTTTTTTGGACTAGTTCTGGACTATGCTAGATATGGATGTAGCACTAAGTGTCTTGCTGAGTCAGAATGCAGTCATATAGTATAAGTGTGATCTGACATGTCAAGAGATCATCTGACTACTGAGTCAGTTTACAGTCACATTGTATAAGGCTAATCTAACTATGCTATGACTGCTAAGCTATTTATAGGTTTAGGCACTGTCTGGGTAGTCTTCGATGACATCACCATTGATGACATCATCTGACAAAGTCTGAGCAGTTTCTGACTTCTGACATCATCAGTTTTCAAGATGTCTTCACTTCTATCTCTTGCAAGATTAAGACTGTCCTTGGTGGCAGTGGTTGTACAAGGATAACAGGTCTTGGTTCTCTTTTTTTTTTGGTCTGCTGGTGCATTTGTGAGGACTGGCCATCTTTGTCTAGGGCAAGGGCTCCCAATGTTGTGGCTGGGGGTTTGAACCTCTCAGAAATAATATTTTCTATAATCTGAGGTAATTTCTAGTAGTAATATCTGTCACGTGGATGGCTTGAGATTGGTTTTGATGATGTCAGCTTTCTTGAGTTCAGATGAAGCATCCGTCACTCTCCAACGGAGGTGACACAGATAGAGCAAATAGAGTTGTTCAAATGTGTTTTGCTTTCACTAAGTAATGAGGTCTTATATAGTCACAGTGTATCTTGGTCTTGAGTTGATAAGTACAGTTCGTGAACCTTTTGATGGGTGAGATAGAGTTCTTCTTGTCTTGATTTGAGTTCAGTACTTTTGATTTCCTTTTGTAATAGTACAGTATACTAAACTAGTTATAGCGGTTCAGAGTCAGTCTTATGGTTGTAGTACTTCTTCTAGTATTCTTGTGTCTTGGTGGTAGGTTCTCGTGCTTGCTGGCATATTTCATGTAACCAGATAATCTCTTCAGTAACTTGTTTTGTAGTCTCATATGTGGTTTTCAAATTAGTTCTGAGGATGACATGTGATTTTGGTGGCTTGGAGGTTGTGCACTTACAACTCTCCTCTTTTTAGCTTTCGACATCCTCATTGGGGCCTTCTAATATGTTCTGGTATTGTTGTACCATTTGGATGGTTCTTGTGGCTGTATTTGTTGAGAATTTGTTCAACTTCATACTCTTCTTGGTCATTGATAATGACAGGTGTAGGTGGTTCTGTGGTTTGGTTCAGAAATATGTCTCAGACCTTCTGGAGTAGTGGTCTGATATAACTGTCAACTTTGGAAAAGTCTTCTTCAGAGTTCTCGGGTTCTCCTTTGGATGGACAGATAGAGATGGCAAAGAGAGGGCATTTCTTGGCCAATTTCTTGAGCTGTAACTTATTGATGTGGGTGATCTTTAGTCCAGGGTCACTAGAGTTGAGTGGGTCCTTTTCACCTTGCAGTTTGAAGTTATAGCATCCTTTTTTGATGGTCAGAGAATGGTTTACCCAATTGATCATAGGGTTCTCTTGTTTCAACCATAGGGTTCTAAGAATGATTTCATTGTCAGGGAGTGGTACAATCTGGAGAGTAACATGTACTTAATAGTCACTAATTCGGAAGGGTAGATTGCAGACTTCCTTGCTAATGACATGTGAGGTTCCATCAGCTATGGCAACTGCTTGAGTTTGTTGTACCGGGGAGGTGAAGACCTTGAGTCTGTTGGCTGTTTCTTCATTGATGAAGTTGCCTGAGGCACTGCTGTCTATCATAATCTTGACAGGTGCTTGATTGACAAAAGCTTGGAGTGTAAGCAATTTATCTGATCCAATAGTGGTGATTTCAGTTGTAGGAGCTTTTCTTCTACTGGTTCTTCTTTGAGCCAATTTATTGACACAAGAGAAGCAATCATCAATCATTCGGGAAGAGTACATTCCAATGCTATGGAGGCATTGGCCACTTGGTACATATCCATCTTCGATTTTCTTGTAGAATTTTTCTTCTTTGTTCATAGTAGGTTGGACTGGGGTCTTGTTTGATGAGCCAAATTCTTTGGATCCTCAGATAGTAGGTAGTAGTTCAGGGACTTCCTTGACTGTCAGGGTTGACTCAATTTTTTCAAATAGGATCTGGGCAATGCAGAATCCAATGGGAATCTTAAAGGGTGTCCAACTATAGTTTTGGATAAGGACAATAATTTCACCTGTATAATCTTTGTCAATGACTCCTCCTTCTACTGAGAGTCCTTTTAATGCTAGGCTGCTGCAACAGCATATTCTTCCAATATGTCCTTCAGGGATTTGGATGCTGATTCCTATGTAGACTTGCTTAACTTCTCAGTTGGAAACTGTAGCTTCTTCAGCTGCATACAGGTCATATCCAGCTGCTTTTTGACTTCCTTTGGTTGGGGCCTTAGTAGTTTGTCTTAACTTGACAAAGTCTAGTGTTCTGGTGGTCAGGTTATTGAGGTGGTGCAGAGTAGTAATAGTTGCTCATGTTGCTGTTCAGGGTTTTTGGTTGGGGCAGGCACTGGCCATGTATCCTGTCTTTCAGCAGTAGAAGCATGCTCTGCTTCTTCAAAGTTCATTCCTTTCTCCTTTGGTGAGTTTCTTGAAAGTACTCAGCTGGATGGGTTTATGATTTCTGAGTATCCATGAGGTGGATGTTGAGGGAGCTCAGGATGCTTCATGCTTGGGTTCTTCTTTCTTGGTCCAAGTCTTTTCCTTGTTGAATTGTCTTTGGGGCAGAATTGGTCCAGCTGTTAGGATTCGCTTGACCATAGTCTTGATTCTTGCCAGGCACTATTGTTAGTGATCACAACCAACTGGGTGGCCTTATTCTCAGATTTTTCTAGTAAGCCATTCAGGCAGGGTATTGAATAAATGGTCTGCTCTTATACCATTTCATGCTTTATCATTGGCAATATATCCTAGGCCAACAGTGTTTAGGAGTGACTTGAGTTTTGTACAGAAGGTTTCAAATTCTTCTTTACCATGTATGTATATCGAATTTGAGATTGCGGAGTTTTACTTGAGATTCAGCAATCATGGTTTTACTGTAGTATTGAGCAATCATAAGTTGTTTGAGTCCAGGGGCTGCAGGATGGGCTCCATATCCTGGGATATTGTTTGCTGTATTCTGAGCAACCACTATAGGTCGGGTATCCCATGTAAGGGGTTTTTCGGGAAGGGTTCACCACCATTCTTCGGCAGGTCCTCAGAAGAATGTAACAACTCAGCGGACATAGGCTATAGTAGTAGCAAAGAGTTGTTCCAGAGTATGGTCTTGATTGTTTGTCAGAAGGCGGTCAGCAACTCGCTCATTGGTCTATTGATTGGCTTCAAAGTTGGTGTCAACTATACTAATGAAGCTTTGGACTTCTTGTGCTGTACCATTGAAGGTAGATAGGCTCAGATTTTTGATAGGTCAGGCCTGTTTGGCTAAGGTAGTAATGGTTGCTGCCATTATGGCTACCTGGGCTGTGAGGTCTAGAATCTGTTGGTTTGCCATATTGTTTACTAGAGGTGGTTGGACTACTGGTAGTGGTGTTACTGGTACTACTTGAGGTACTGGTGCAGAGTGTGATGGGGTTCTTTGAGTCTGTGTAAGTTGCTGGAGTAGTAGTTGTGGGTCTGGAGTAAGGGCTCGATAGATAGCTGTTTGTTGCTGTATAGATGTATTCTGTCCTGATAGAGGTGCATCTCCTTCAGTGGTGTATCTGGGATCAAATTTACTGAGATACTCCTCCTTCTCTTCAGTTTGGTCCCCATGTAATTGGGTTTGCTCAGTGTCAAAGTAGACAGAATCAGTTATATATCTGATTTCGGATGGGCTTAATTCAAAGTCAAGTTCAGGTTCAGTATTGGTTTCAGGTTCAGGTAGGGCTGTAGCTGGGTCTACTTCTGGTTCAGTGTCAGGTTGTTGACAAAGGGTTTCCCTTGCTTCTTCTTTAAGAATATGGCAGGCCTTACTGCTCTGGAATTGGTAGTATAATGCAGTCTTGGTCCTGGTACGGTGAAAGTTGGTAGAGTTAAGCCACTTGGCTACAGAGACTTGAGCTTTATGAGAGACTAAGGCTAGAAAGACTGCTGATGGTTGTCCTAGGTCACTTGGATTTGTGGAGCTGACAAAACTCTTATTGAGAAGAGTAAAGAATGCTTCAATAAGACCTTCTTTATCTTGACTTGCTGGGTGTAAAGCAAGGAGTTCAGTGAATAGAGTTTCGCCTATTTGCTGATTTAACTGGAGTATTTCTTTCTTCAAATGAAGTTTGTCCCACTTGTTGCAGATATAGAGGTCAAATTGTTCTTGTACATCAGGTTCAATTCTCTCTAGATTGTCAGATGGTTCAGGATAAATTCCAGTTCAGAGGTTAGGCTTTATACCAACTTGTAGGAATTCGCAGAAGAGTTTATAGTAGGGTGAGAAAGTATCTTGAAGTGGAATTGGATTGTAAACCACTGCTACTAAGTTGTAAGAGGGTTGCTTTTTAGGGTAACTGTTATGTAGTTCTGGAAGGGTTTTCTGGAAGTTCTGGATATTCTGAAAGACTGTTTTCTTATAGTCAAGATCAATTTCATATGGAGTATGTCCTCTATGCTTATTGATTTCAAGATCGGGTTAATATCTCAACCAAAGTCCTTTTTCAGACTAGTTCTGGATATTCAGGATTTTCTATATTTCAGGAAGTTCAAGAAACTAAGACCAGCTTAGTCGAATTGGCATATCACTGCAGACAATACTCAATTAGGAAATTTTGTAATGAGGTTAGAAGTGGGACCTAACGGGGAGCAGATTTACTTAAGAGTGGTTTGTGGGTTATTAAATAGGTTTATTTGCTATTTATAATATTACTATACTAGGAGTAGTTGTATGAAGGGATATTGTGGAAAAGTATTCAGGAGTGTTCTTGTGTATTCAAGTCTGTTCAAGTCTGAGATTCTGAGGTCTGGGGGAGGGGGTATTTATACTAGTGAGGGGCTATCTGGACTATGCTAGATATGGATGTAGCATTAAGTGCCTTGCTGAGTTAG
>RBNI01007346.1:0-10408 GCA_003990745.1 Jimgerdemannia flammicorona | reverse complement strand
AACTATCGAGCCCTGCTGCCATCTGCCCCATTCTGACCTTGTCAGCAAAGGTCACCCTCCCCCCACCTCTCTGTCGCAGCCCACCTCTCCCTCCACCTCCAGTGCCACTGCCAACCACAGAGGGCCCTGGCATCCCCAAACCATCTCCTCTCTTTCTCCCGACCTGCTGCCAGTCAAAGGCACGGCTGCCCCCCTGGCCACCACGCTCACCAGAATGCTCGTTGCTTGCCATGTTGATAGTCGCTTTTTCACCGAAAACTTTGCAGAAAGTGTTGTCCAATTCTTGTGTCACCTGAATGGTACGAGTGAAAGGTTCTGTCCTCCCAGCAGTCTCCCTCACCTGCCGGCCTCTACCCCACACCCAGTCTACTTTCTATTGTTACCCAAAAGTCCCCCAAAACCTCACACTCTCCCAGCCAATGTTCTGGCATCTGCACAAGTCCCCCATCAATCCATACAGTCCTCTCACCCCTAGCCACAGGGCAGTAGCAAGAGCCAACTCTCACTGACTCCCACTCTGGCTGCTGCCAATCTCCCCAGACCAAGTGATCACCCTAGCTCCTGATTCCCTCCAAGTCTCCTCTACCCTTCTGCACCAGAATTGCCACTTTTCCAAACCAAGCAATAGCCACACCCCATTCCCTAGTCCACTCTACCTGATCAATCTCATCCTCACACTGAACATTCTATAGTAGAAAGAGATCAGCCTCCAATCCCTTGAGCCAAGTAAAAATGTTCTTATACTGCCCAGATCCCCTCAACCCATTCACATTCAAAGAGAAAATATTAGTTGTACTGTTCATAAGGAATAATGTTAAATAGCAATCCCATCCTCTACAAGTCCACATTCTGCTCCTCCTGCACCAAGTCCAAGTCATGTTTTGCAGCTAGTTCCCTTTCCTCAGCTTCTCATGCCTCCAACCCTCTCAGAAGTTCCACCATTGCCCCATCTTCTCTCTCCTCAAAGTCCTCACAATACTTCAGACAGGCCTCCCTCCAGAGCTACAAACTATGACACTCAGCCTAACAGTAGGTTGCCTGCTCATCCATGACCACCACCAGCTCCACCTTCCTCACCTCATTGACCTCATATCCCTCCTCCTCCAGGAAGATTGCCAGAATCTCTGCCCTCAGCACTTCCACCACTCCATTTCCATGCAGAATCTATGCCCAATGCTTGTCCAGCATTACCCACAGGTCTACTTCTCCCAATGCCTCAGCCATGAGGTTATCCATCACCTTGCTCATCCACAGCAAGTTCCCCACCTCCTTCCCTCTCAGAGTCTCTGGCCATCCTGCATCCAACATCATGGTATCAGCACCTACACTGACAGCCTCATCCTACTCCTCCTCAGAGACATCCACTAGCTCATCCTCACCAACCACCACCACCTGGCCCCCTTCTGCTACATCAGGGACCCCAAAGCACACTCACTGGGCCCCCCATCCTCTGTTGTCCTTCTCTTCACAGCTGGGTCCCTCCTGATAAGAGGGGGGGGAGGTGGCATCCAATTCCTGTTCCCAGACCTTGAAAGTACCATTGGTATAAGGGTCTTTGCTCAGTACCTTCCCAGCTCCTTTCTTGCCTGCCTCTATCTCCTCTTCTTCTTTACTAGCCCAGACACTGGCTTCAATGTCCCCAGACACCTTGGCCCCATCTGCCTTCTTCTTTACCTCTACTTTCATACTCACCAGTAGCTCTCTCTTCCTCCTGTGCCCCTGTGCCTACTTCCACTACCTCTTGTCCATATGGATATACTTTCCCTCCACAACCTCCAGATGTGTCATCTCCTCAAAGAGCTTCCAGGCCTTCACCCTCCATTCCACTGCACCACTCAACTCCTCCAGCACTTCCAACAAGTCCTCCTCCTCCTCTTTACTCCCCTTCACCCTCAACATCCTATAGACAATAGCCCTCGACACCCTACAGACACAGCTCCCCACATCAGCACTGAAGGCCAGTCATTTACCTTTCCTGTGACCTCCCTCTCTGCCAGCCTAATCCTAACATCCACATCACCTATCCTGATTGCCATCTCCTCCTACACCTGGAATCTGATATCCACTATATTGCCATACTCTGCCACCACCTCCTCTACTCTTCTCCTAGTCTCAACCTTTGTCACCATAGGTACCCCTTTGACTAGCAGCTATACCACTCTGGGGTTCCATCTAAGGTAGTGCACCATAGGGACCACCACTTCACTAATCACTACTCCAGTCTTCATTGTCTCATCCAGTGGGCCCACCTCCTCAAAGCCCACCTCCACCTCTTCCAGCCCCTTCAGAAACTTCACTAAGGCTGCCCCAGCCACCTGCTGCGAGATAAGCCCCAGGACTATCCTTATCATCACTGCCAAGCCCCGAAAGTACAAGGTAGCCACAAACTCCAAAATTGACTTCTTGAGTAATAGTGCCACCACCAGCCACATTACACCATCAGCTAGGTCTCTCTTCCAGATCAGTAGCCCCAGCCCCACTTCACTATCAGCCATCACATCTCTTTTTTTTTCCTGATTCTCTGTCACACCTCCATCAGCAGTCTCCCCCCCAGCCACCACACCTCTAGACCCTATGCTCATACCTCCAGCCTAAGGGCCTCTCCCCCTTCCAAGGCTTGCCTTGCCCTTCCCCACAGCAGCACCAGCCCCATCTCCAGCCGGCCATCCACTTCCCTTCACCTTGTCCACAAAGCTTGAGGGGCTAGTCCTTCCCCTATTACCACTCAACACTGATCCTCCTCCAGAGCCCTCACCACTCTTTGACCCTCCAAAGGCCCCCATCTCTAGACCATAACCCTTCCCCACATTCTGCTAGCCAAAAGCCCCAGATCTCCCTGACCCAGTACATCTGTCAGAACTCTTGCTTAATGCCATAGTGATAGTACCATTTCTCCTAGTTGTGTCGAAAACTGTTGCTTGAAGTTTTGTATAATGTGAATTGTATAGGAGAAAGGTGGGTATGTGGCCTATCACTTAGACTTCCCAGCTTGGGTAGTGAAGAGGCTGATGAAGGTGGCTAGGGATTGGATTTGGGTAGAGAGGAGGTCCCAGATCAGTTGGGATACTCTTGCAACACTGGTGGTCAGGGGAGGTCTTAGCCTTGTGGATTTCCCTAAGAGGTTGCACTGCTTGCAAGCCTGGTGCTTGAAGAGAGCTGCTGAACTGCAGAGAGGGGGTTGGGTGCCTCTACTGCAGGAGGTGTGGGAGATGAGAACCTCCCCCTGAGGGTCCTCTAGAGATCTGCTCTCTTTGGTTGGGCTAAATGGAAATCGGCTGCTGTGGTTTAAGGGCTTTTAGTGAGGAGTGGTAGATAGAGCATACTAAATTGGCCTGCACTGGCAAGACAATGAGGGGGAGGTGATGTGGGGGCCTGATATATGGCGATGGGATAGACTGTTCCTGGGGGGTGCTCCACTTGCTACTTTTGATATTGGGGATGGAGTAGAGTATCAGCAGGGTCCATCTTTCTCTACTACAATTCACATTACACACACTTTTACAACACACTTTCAAATTGTTTATTGGAGAAAGATATTAAGGCAATGTCAACCAGTAAGCAAGCTGATGCACATACTAGTTCAGGTGGACCTGGGGCCTTCAACTGGCAGTATGTCAGGAGAGGGTATGGGCTGGGGATGGGGTCTTTTGGTGGCCCAAGTGGGCAGGATAGCTTGGGCAGTGGAGGAGGTACTGGTGGGGAGGCTGGAGGGTGGCAGGGAAGGAGCTTTGCAGACATGCTGAGGACTGGGGGTTGGCTGATGGGAACCTGTGGTGGACAGGCAGGAGGGAAGAGGAAGCAGAAGGTTGGGGATACTGAGAGAGCTGGGCCTTCACTGGTGGGAGGTGGAGGTAGTGGAGTAGCTGCTGGGGGTAGTGGTGGGACTGCTGATGGTGGTGTAATGGTGAATCAGAAAAAAAAAAGAGATGTGATGGCTGATGGCCAGGAGGGGCAGGGGTTCTTGATGTGGAAGGGGGACCTGGTGGATGGTGTAATGGGGCTGGTGGTGGCCCCATTGCTTAAGAAGTCAATCTCAGAGTTCATGGCTACCTTGTGATTCCAGGGCTTAGCAGTGATGGCAAAGATGGTCCTGGGGCTGATTTCGAAGCAGGTGGCTGGGGCAGCCTCAGTGAAGTTCTTGAAGGGTTTGGAGGAGGTTGAGGTGGGCTTTGAGGAAGCAGGCCCACTAGATGAGGCCTTAAAGACTGGAGTAGTGGTGGGGGAGGTAGTGGTCCCCATGATGAGATACTTGAGGTGGGACCCTAGGGTGGTGCAGCTTCTGGTGAGGGGGGTGCCCACAGTGACTAAGAAGGAGACTAGGAGGAGGGTAGAGGAGGTGATGGTAGAGTATGGTGATGTGGTGGACATTGGCTTTCAGATGTGGGAGGAGACAACATTCTGGATGGACAATGTCGATGTCAGGATTCAGCTGATAGGAAGGGAGGCCACAGGGAAGATGAGTGACTGGCCCTTGGTGCTGATGTGGGGGGCAGTTGTCTGTAAGATGTTGAGGATAAAAGATGTGACGAGAAGGAGGAGGACTTATTGGAGGCACTAGAGGAGTTGAGTGGTGCTGTGGAGAGGAGGGCAAAAGCCTGAAAGCTGTATGAGAAGTCGATACATCTGGAGGTTGTGAATGGGAAGTGGGTCCATATTGACAGGAAGCAGTGGGAGCAGGCCCAGGGACACAAGAAGCAGAGGGAGCTGTTGGCTAGTATGATAGGAGGGGTGGAGAAGAAGTTGGTTGGAGCTGAGGAGAAGGGAGATATCAAAGCCAGCATCTGGGCTAGCAAAGGAGAAGAGAAGGGGGGCCCCAGTGCCTTTGACTCGCAACATGTGGGGTGGGGTTGAGGAGCTGGTCTTGGCATGCCGAGCGCCTTGGTAAGGGGACATGGAGCCAGAGGGGGGGGAAGAGGAGGAGCAAAGCAACATGGGGGAGAGAGGATGTCCTTCGCGGATAAGGTCAGAATGGGAAAGCAGGCGACTGGACTGGATGGCTGGCTGGAGCTGGGGAAGGTGGCTGCTACCTCGAGTGGCAAGGAGGCCTCTTCACTGGGGGGTCAGCGTAGTGGGGCTGGAGGTGTAGTGGATGGGGCTGTGACTGTTGATGGCGGTGTGATGGGCAATCTGGAAAAAAAATCCAGATGTGACGGTTGATGGGGGACCTGGACAGGGGAGCGGCGTGAGACCCGGAGATCTGGCTGATGGTGTGACAGGCCTGGTGGCGGCCCCGTTACTCAAAAAATCTCGTTCGGAAATCGCCATCACACTGTGCTTCCGTGGCTTGGCGGTGACGGCAAAGATGGTGCTGGGGCTGCTGGTGAGTGAGGTGAAAGGTGCAGCCTCAGTCAAGTTTTTGAAGAAGCTGGAGGCAGTCGAGGTGGGGTTTGAAGAGGAGGGTCTGCTACTGGAGGCAGTGGAGAAGGGTGTGGTGATTGGAGGGATTTCGGTGCCGATGGCGAGGTGTATGCATTGGGATCCCAGAGTGGTTCATCTGGTGATTGCAGACTTGCCAACGGTGAAGAAGGAGGAGGCAAAGAGACTGGTCATGGATGTGGTGAAGGAGTATGGTGAGGTGGTTGACATTGGGTTCAGGGTATGGGAGGGGACTGAGCTCAGGATGGGTGATGTGGATGTCCGGTTGAAGCTGTTTGGGACAGAGAATACAGGGAAGGCTAGAGATTGGCTGGTGGCATTGAAGTGGGGCCCAGTGGAGTATAAGGTTTCGAGGGTGAAAGGGTCTGAGGAAGAGGAGGAGGGCCTGCTGGAGGCACTTGAGGATCTCGCTGGGGTGGTGGAGAGGAGGCGAAGGGCCTGGATGGCTTACGAGGCTAGGACAGTAGTAGAGGTGATTGAGGGCAAGAAGGTGCGAATGGATAAGGTGCTGTGGGAGAAGGCGAAGGGGAGACAGCTGCAGAAGGATTTGTTGGCCAGTTTGGAGGGGAGTGAAAGGGCTGGGGCTGTGGAGGAGGGCACCGGAGCGAGTGCTAGCATCTGGGCGGAGGAGGGGCAGCAAGGGGGAAAGGCGAAGGAGAGTGGGGGACAGAGGCCGGAGGAGGCTGTAGTGGACACGGCGATGGTGGAAGATAATCTGGTCCAGTATGGTGTTCCTGAGGTGGGAGAGAGGGAGCTGGAGGATGTGTTGGAGGATGGTTGGGATGAGTCTGTGAGAACTGAGGAGAGGAAGGAAGGAGAGGAGGATTTGGCACAGGCGGCAGAAGTAGTTGGAGGGGAGAAGTGGCTATTGAGGGCACTGCAAAACGTCATGGCTGAGGAACTGGGCAAGATCGATTTCTGGGTGATCAGTGAGGAATTCTGGGGGAGAGTGCTGTGAGGGGAGGAGGTCATGAGGAAGTTGAGGGATGAGATGATGGCAGTGCTTCTGGAGGCAGAGGAGTATGATGTCATGGAGGCAAGGGAGGCGACACTTTTGGGTATCACTAATGAAAGGGCAGCTTATCTGTGGGGGCCGCGGAAGGGACTGGAAAAGTGGCAGATGGTGTGCGAGGAGCATCGGGCAGCAATGGAGATGGTGGATGGTGAGGACTGTGCGGAATTATTGGCAGCTCTGGATGAACAACAAAATGTGGAAGCTGAGATTGCAGCAGAATGGAACCTGGACCTGGCTGGAGAGGAAGTGAGCATGGAATTGTAGATGTGGAGATTTCAACATTATTATATATTTCGCTATGAATAGTACAACCAACATATTTTCTATGAACGTCAATGGGCTTAGAGGGACTAGGAGGTGACATATGATCTTTGGATGGCTGAAGAAACTGGAGGCCAATATCTTCTTACTTCAGGATATACGGTGTGAGGGGAAGGAAGACAGACTGGAATGGACTAGAGAGTGGGGTGGGGAGGCAGTTTGGCAGGGTAAAGTGGGAATCCTGGTTAGGAAGGGGAAAGGGGACATTGCGGACACTGGACATTGGGGTAGTAGATTAGTGTGGGGGACATGGCGGAGGCCTGGATGGAACTCAATAGTGGTGAGATCTTGTTACTGCCTGGCTGAGAGGGGGACCCGAGTGGCATGGATTGGAGATTTGCGGGACTCTGGGCTCTTGGTTGAGACTGGGTTGGACTGTCTGGGGGGTGATTTTAATATGGTATGGGAGAGTAGACTGGATAGAACTGATGGGGGCTGGGGTATGGCAGGAAGGAGTGGGGGATTGGAGGAATGGGAAGAGGTGGAATGGCTCAGCTCACTGGTGGATGCCATGAGACTTCAGGATGGAGATCAACATCTATATACGCACTGGGTAGGCAGGCTGGGTACTAGGATTGATTGGGTTCTGACTGCTGAGTGCTGGGGACATACAGTTTGGGAGACAATGGAGGTCGAGTGGTGCCCGTGGTCAGATCACTGGGGTATTCGGGGAGGTGGGAGGTTTGGAGGGAGTGAAGAGGGGCCAGGACATTGGTGGCTGAACTCTTCGTTGCTGGATGAGATGGATCTGTGGAATGAGCGGGTGGCAGAGGTACGATCCAAGGTTAAGAATTAGAGGTAAGCAGGGATGAGGATTGGAGATAGGTGGTGTAGACTAAAATCTGAAGCTCAGAGGTACTGGGGGGAAGTGGGGAAGGAGCAAGGAGCTCAGCGGAGGAGACGAGTCCAATGGGCATCTAAGAGAATAGAGAGACTACTTCTGAATTGGGCTGGACTATTGGCGGAGGAGGGGGTGGTGGACTGGAAGGCTAAGCGGGCTAAGTTGGAAGTAGAGGAATTACAGGATTTGTTGAGGAAGGAGGAGGCAGTGCAGGCTCAGGCTATGGCGGCCAGGTTAAGGTGGCAAGGATTGGAAGAAGGAGAACAACCTACAAGGCTTTTGTCCCATCTCCTTCATGCTAGGGGAGCAAGACACCAGTGGGAAAGAGTCCTTAATGATGAGGGAGAGATGGTATTGGGTGTGCAGGGGATCCTCGGCCAGCTGAGCGCCCGCTGGGGTAAACTCTGGAGTGAAGAGGAGGGAGGGGAGGGGGGGCAGGACATTGAGCAGCATCTGGAAGATTGGCACCCAAATCCGGCAGCAGGGTTGGGGGATCTGGGCCGACAGGTTTTGGGGGAGGAGATCCTTCAAGTTCTGGCATCAACAACCCTAGGAACGGCACCTGGGGAGGATGGTCTGCCTTGGGACTTTTGGAAACGTATGGCATCTGTAAAGGAGGTTTTGCAGGAGATGTCACTGATGTGTGATGCAGTCATCAGTACCAGGGAGTGGATTGGAGGGCAACAGTTGGGGCTGGTTTCCCTGCTGTATAAGGACAAAGGGCATAAAGAGGACTGGAAAAATTGGAGGCCAATCATGCTGCTGGATATGGACTGCAAGTTGGTCATCAAAATTCTGGTGGCGAGGTTACAGGGTGTGGCACAGCAGGTGATAGGAAAGGAGCAGCGAGGCTTTGTTGGAGGCCGACTGATCCGAGATGGTACAGCATGGGTTCATGGTGTCATTGAAGGTGCTAGGGCAGCAGGGGTGGATGGCCGTTTGGTATTTCTGGACCAGGAGAAGGCCTATGATAGGGTGCAGAGAGTATGGTTAGAGAAGGTACTGGAGTGCATCGGGATACCAGTGGGCATGTGTCAGTCACTTATTGGATTGCTGGAAGGGAGTAGGGCTGCGATTCTGGTGAATGGTCATAGGGGGGCTTCTTTCCCCTTGGGGAGGGGAGTGCCTCAAGGGGATCTGCTGTCTCCTATCCTTTATGCTTTTGCCCTGGAGCCATTGTTGGATCGGATCCAGCGACGAGTTGGTGGACTGAATATCTTGGGGGTTAATTGGAAGGTGGGGGCCTTTGCCGATGATATGGTGGTTGGGTTGGGCTCAGTGGCGGACGTGGCTATGCTCAAGGAGATAGTCGAGTGGTATGAGGGATGCTCGGGGGCGAAACTCAACTGGCACAAGTGTGAGACAATGGTCCTTGGGGAAGGAGTCGTAGGGGGGGATGTCATTGGAACAATTGTCCCAGTGGGAGGAGTGGTACGGTATTTGGGTATCTATTTCTCGGTGTATGGCTCTTTACTTCCCAAGGAGTGGTGGGAGTGCAAGCTGGTGGAATGGGGGGCAGTATTGACAAGTTGGGGTGGTAGACAGGTGTCACTGGCAGGAAGGGTAGCTGTGCTGAATGTGTATTGGATGCCAAAGCTTTGGTATCTGGGCTACCATTTGGATTTCTCTAAGTGGGTGATCAAAAGGCTTCTCAAGATGGCCCACTCATGGATCTGGGCTGGACGCCGGAGTCAGATCGGTTGGGAGGTGTTAGCGCTTCCTGTGGAGCATGGTGGCCTTGGTCTGGTGGACTTTCCCAAGAGGCTACTCTGCTTGAGGGCATGGTGGATGAAGAGGGCTAGTGAGTTGCAAGGAGGAGAATGGGTACCCCTTATGCAGCAGTTATGGGAGACGAGGGTGTCGCCAAGGGGTGGCTCAGGTGATCTGCTGTCCATGGTGGCCTTGGATGACAGCCAGCAGATGCGATACAAAGGATTCTGGTGGGGAGTGGTAGATGGGGCACATCGTATTGGGCTCCGTTGGCAAGGAACTGAAGGGGATGAGGACTGGGGACTGGAGATGTGGAGGTGGGACAGGCTCTTACTGGGAGGGAATCTGGTCGAGGATTTCTGTTTGGAGGAGGGTATGGAGTGCCTTAGGGGCCTGGGGCAGGACCTTTGGCCGGAGGCATAGCAAGGGGCAGGGATCGGAGAGAGGTGGGACTGGGCAGGCATATGGTCTTGGTTCAAGGTTGTGTCAAGGTGGCTTCCTCCAAAATTCTGGGTAGCATGGTGGAGGCTGTTGTGTCGGAATGTGATGCTAAACTTTAGGACTGGGCATCTAGTGGATGGCGGGTTATTTGACTGTGAGAAGTGCTATAATGTAGGGCAGGAGGGAGGGGTGGTATAGACGCCCGAACATTGGCTGGGGGAGTGCAAGAGTTTGGAGAATTTTTAGAATGCTGTTGGGGTGAGACTGGGGGTATCGGCGCCGAACCCTGAGGTGGGTGGGCGGTGGGCAGCACTGCAGTCAAGACTGGTGGGGGGGGTGGGTAATGAGTGGCTGACGGTTGGCTGGGTCATCGCTTTTTGGGTAGGGCTTGCAGAACACTGGCGGTGCGTATTTGAGGAGGGCCCCTGGAGGCCAGTGAGCCTGAGGATAGTGAGGTGGGAGGAACTGATGTTAGAGCTCTTTAAGATGTGGTGGATTGGGTGGGGCCCCAAGGGGGGGAAGCATAAGGGTTTAGTAAGGAGGATTGTGGCAAAGAGTAGTGGTAGGGTGGTGGTGAAGGTGGATGGGGTGTCATTTGTAGGGCCAATAGAAGGGGGGGGGCCCTGTGGGATAGGTTGAGGCTTAGGCTGTATTAATATTATTATAGATTCGGGTAATAAAGGGAGTCCAAGTGACTATAAAAA
>RBNI01007345.1:0-10409 GCA_003990745.1 Jimgerdemannia flammicorona | reverse complement strand
TTTTATAGTCACTTGGACTCTACCTTTATTACCAGTCTATGAATAAGTATACATCATCAACACTCACTACCCAATCCCCATAGAGGGGCTCCTCCCCACCTCCTCATGAATAAAGATCACCCTTTCACCAACTATGCCAACTCTCCCCCCACTCTGTCCACAAATTTTCTCCACTAAGCAGCGCCTCCGACCACCCTGCAGCCCCTAACCAAGCCACCAGCCTGTTAAGGTGTCTTCCATAAACCTATGCCACTGCAACAACTGGTCCCCCAAGCTCTATCTACTCCCATCCTCAAAAACAAATAGCCAGTGACTGGCCAGCCCTACCCAAATAGCCAAAGCCCAGCCCAAAGTAATCCACTCCTTCCCTATCCCCCCTACCAATCTATCTCTCAAGTCCTCCCACCTCCCCCACACTTCATCTCTCCTACGCTGTACCCCCAAGTGTTCCCCAATTGCCCACCAAAAATCCCCCAACACCTCACACTCTCCTAGCCAATGTTCAGGCATCTGTACATAATCCCCCTCCTGCCCTACATTATGGCACTCCTCATAGTTGAAGCAACCCCCTATGATAAGGTGCCCTGAGCGAAAGTTGAGCATAATATTCCTCTGCAGCATGTACCACCAGACCACTCAGTACTTTGGTGGCATCCACTTTCTCACTGTGGCACTCTAGGTCCAAACACCATGCCTGTCCCATTCTTCACCAATTCCAACTCCTTGCCAATCGAAAGGCCACAGATTCTGGCCCAGTCCCCTTTGACATTCCATTCCATCACCAATGTCAAACTCAATTAAAGGAGCCCCACCCAGCAGTATACAATCCCATCTCCACATCACTGGGTCCCAAGCCTCCTCTCCTTCATTCTCCTGCCAACGAATTCCAATATGGTGTACCCCCTCTGCTATCCCCCATAAAAATCCTTTATATTGCAGTTGTTTAGTGTTCTGAAGTCCAACCAATAAGAGGAGATCGCCAGTTGAGCCCCTTGGCGATGACCGCCTCTCCCAGATCTTCTGTAGCAGAGGAACCCAACCACCTCCACTCAATCCACTGCCCTCTTTAGCCACCATGCTCGCAAGCAGTGTAACCATTTTGGAAAGTCAACCAGCCCAAGACCACCTCTTGCCACTGGTAGGGACAAGGTCTCCCAACCAATCTGACTCTGCCTTCCAGCCCAAATCCATCCCTTTGCTGACTTTATCAATCTCTTCACCACCCAGGCTGGGAAGTCCAGATGATATGCCAGCACACCTCAGATTGCCTATCAGTTGCCATGTTATTAGTCTCTTTTCTCCAAAAACGATGTTGTAAGTGCTTTCCAAAGGTTGTATAACCTGAATGGTACCAGAGAAAGATGTTCTGTTCACTTTGATCCTTGTGTAGTTGAATTTGTTTGTCATTAAAGTAGATTGTATCAGTTATATAACAGATTTCAGATAGGCTTAGATCAAAAGCTAGTTCTGGTTTGGCTTTGGTTTTGAGTAGAGTTGTAGCAGAGCCTGCTTCTGGCTCTGAATCAGATTGATTATAAAGGATTTTTCTGACATTATCTTTAAGAATGTAACAGGTCTTGCAATTCTGAAAATAGTCGTATAAGGCAGTCTTGGTCCTAGTACAGTGATAGTCAGTAGAGTTGAGCTACTTGACTACAGAGGCTTGTGCTTTATGAGAAACTAAAGTTAGAAAAATAGCTGCTAGTTGTCCTAGGTCGCTCAGGTTTATAGAGCTTATAAAATACTTATTGAGAAGAGTAAAGAAGACTTCTATAAGACCTACTTTATCTTAATTTATGGGGTGTGGGGCATGGAGTTCATGGAATAGAGTTTTACCTACCTGCTAATTTAATTGGATACTTCCAATATATGACATCAATTATTAGAACATATTGGTAAGATAAGCCTTGAACATATAATAAGGAGTGAATTCATTAGTAGATTGCTGCCAAATATATACCCTGGAGACAATTTCTTCTGTGAGGATTGTACAGTAAATAAAGCATCCAAGCAACCATTCAAGATACATAAAGCATATATCTGTGATCCTTGACCTTATACATACAGATATATATAGGCCAATGTATATGCTATCATACTCTGGGAAGAAGTATTTTATCATATTCATCAATGATTATATATGCAAGATATATGTATACTTTCAAACAATAAAGAGCAAAGTTCTAAAGATATTTAAAGAATTCAAAATAATCACTATGAATGAGACAGATCATAGAATATATGCTATATGATCAGATAATAGATGCAGATATGTTAACAATATATTCAGACAATTGTTGAAAAAGTACAGTATATAATATCAAACAATAGCTTCTTATACATCTTAGTAAAATGGCATAGCCAAGTGATTTAACCATATGGTCATAGAAATGGTATGAATAATGGTCACTATAACTGTATTATCATACTTCTATTGGGTCAAAGCCATCAATACAGTAACATATATATGTAATCAATATATATTTCAAGTGTTAAGCAAAGAAGCCAGTAACAACAATAAGCATTCCAGAGATAATGATCTTACCTATGAAGAATTATAGAATAGAACCAAGCCTGATATATAGACTCTGAGATCTATACAAGTGATGTATAGTCATTTTATATGATATACAATTCAGAGAAAAAGGAAATCAAAAATCTCACATAGATATACTGGCCAATATATCTATATTTACTATAATATGCCAAAATGTACCACTCAAATTATACCTTAGCCAGATGACCTGAACATACAGCATAGTAATCAGAAACAGCAACCATTGTTGTAGAAAAGTGTATAAATAGCCAGACTACCAGAAAAGGTATATCTGTGCAGGTCCTGCACACCTATGCCAGACCTGCACACTTGTGCTAGATCTGCACAACTTGCCATAAGTAGCAAATCTATAGTTAGCCACATAGCAACCAGATAGCAACTAACTTGTATAAATTACCCCAGAGATAAGAGTGAATAAACCTCAGTCCAAATTGAAGTGCAAACCAAAGAAGCCTCTAAAGATTGAGCATTGGTCCCCTTATTCCCACTCCAGTCCACTTTCTGATACAAAGCTGAAGATTTGCTGCCAAGTTCGAGAAAGAACTTCACTGTCTTTGAAGAGAAACCCTTGGTTCACTTGCCAGATAAGCATGAAGATTTCTGCCTTTTCCATTGCCTAAGAGAAAGCCACCTTGCTCAAGCATGTTTCTGATGTAACTTCGCAGTGGAGCCAGTCTATGACATAACCCCACACAAATGAAGCCAGTCTTTGATGTAACTTTGCCAAGAGACCCTTTCCCAAAGCTGCCAGTCATTTGTATTCCCAGTTGAAGCCACTGATTCAGGAAGAATCCGTGCCATCTGAGTTAATTCCCAGTTAAAGCCGCCATCTTCAAGAAGTCTGCCAATTCCAGAGAATCCGTGTCGTTCGCCGTTTTCAATTTATCCGCATTCCCAGTTGAAGCCGCTGATTCAGGAAGAATCTGCACCACTCGAGTTACTGTTCCCAGTGAGCCCGAGTTATCGAGTTGTCCACTGCCAGTATAATTCCCAGTAAGCTGCCACTTCAGGAGAATCCGCATCCAAATCAAGTTATCCGCCAGATTGTGTCATCACCCAGAAATCACATACTTTTGGAGATTGTCACAGTACACAGAGATCGCCCATCACTCAAGAAGGAGAACCACTAAATTGCCAGACCATCACACACAAAGATCGTCACTCAGAAATTACACACTTTTGGAGATTGTCATGCTACACACGAAATTCTACCAATTCCCAGCAAATCGCTGCTATACCCAGAGAACCATCCAAATATGGAAACTGCTTGCAGATATCCAGCTTTGACTATTATACTACTAAACACCAAGGACCTCAGGAATTTTAGAATATTTTGTTGCTTTTAACAAAGTAACTGGGGGCTCAAGCCAAACTACATCAACCCCCAACCTTGTAATTTGCCTCTATTGAGCCAGGCACATTATATTTGGGGGCTCAACTGGGAAGATTTCAAAATTGACATGACTTTTCTGCTCACTAGAACCCACAGTCAAACTGGATACATTTGACTCAATACCAACCTCTGCCACTACAGGAGAACTGGTTATCACCAGCATTTGGATCAGAAGAGAAGTAATTACCTCAAGACTTGCCAACTACACAGCATTGGAAGAATCCCAACCAGAAGCCAGCACAGCCTGAAATCATCAACCAGATCAACTAGACAACACAGGAGGCCCTGTTGGAGATTTTGAAGAACTTGTCCAAGAACTAGAAGATCTTATTGCACAGTCCCAAAATCCAGCAGCCAAACATCTCAGAGGAATCCCACCAGTCTCACCCATTGAACCCCTACCACCAGCCTTTGAAGCAGCCCCTTCAAGAATACCAAGATTCATCCCACCTCATCCAAGAACCAGAACACCATCCTCAAGGTACCCAAGCACTCTTATCTCCAGCAACAGCTCAGAAAGCGAATCTGAATCTGAATCTGAATCAGAATCCAGACCAGAACCAGAATCAGAATAAAGTGACAATGAAATGACCAACTTATTACCAACCTTTGCAGGATATCTGAAGGAAGATCCCAGAGAATTCCTTGATGGAATTGAAGGAATCGCAGCACTGAGAAATCTCTCAGATAATAGAAAAATCACTATCTACAAGGCCCAGCTCAGAGAATCAGCCAGAGGAATTTTCCACTGAACAGCAAATGATCCAAACTTACAGCTGACAATAGAAATATAAGCAGCAGCAGCCTATGAGCTAGAATATATGGCCATGGTTCACTGGCTTATCAAAAAATATACATGAAATGAAATCTGCCACAAGGCTCAAGAATCCATCATAGGGATGAAGATGAACCTTAGGGAATCACTAAGAGCATTCTTTACAAGAATTCAGAAGAGAATGTATTCAGCCAGGTTCAGTGCCACCAACCAGGACATCATAGGTCCAATGACCTTCATGAATGGGATTCCTCCAAATATTGCTCAGCATGTCTATACCCTAGGTATCCAAAGGTCTGAAGAGCAAGTAGATGCAGCCCAAGGATTCTTTGATATCAGACAAGGAACTACCTGGAGTGATAATGAAAAGAAAGAAGATAAAGAAGACATCCTGTTTAAAGCCCTACAAGGACTCCTCCAAGAACAAGAAAGGTCTGAAGAAAGAAGGCCAACCAAAGAAGGAAAGAAGAACAGATCTTTCTCTAGTACCATTCAGATTACACAACCTTTGGAAAGCACTTACAACATTGTTTTTGGAGAAAGAAGACTAACAACATGGTGACCAACAGGCAATCTGAGGTGTGTACTGAGCAGGGTGGTCCAAGTGCTTTTGACTAGCAGCAGGTGGGGAGGGGCCCAGGCCTGGGGGGGTATATGAGGGGGCTGCTGGCAGATGGACATAGAAGGGGTGGAGGTAGTGGTGGAGGCCAAGGATCTGAGAGGGCAAGCTTCACAGAAATAGTGAAGGGGAGACAGCAGGCATCAGAGCTGGAGGGCTGGCTGAGAAAGGGCAAGGAGACTGAGAAGGCAGCAGTGCATAGGGGAGTAGCCCTTGGAAGGGGGGGCAGTGAAGTTGGGAGAGTAGCGGCTGGGGAGAGTATGACTGCTGATGGCAATGGGACTGCCAATCTGGAAAAAAATCCAGATGTGATGGCTGATGGTGAGGCTGAGAGGCTGAGGCTTGGAAGACAAAGAGATTTGGCAAATGGCATGATGGGCCGGGCAGTGGCCCTATTACTCAAAAAATCGATCTCAGAATTTGCGGTTACACTGTGCTTCCAGGGCTTAGCAGTGATGATGAAAATGGTACTGGGGCTTATTGCTAAGTAGGTGGCAGGAGCTGTGTTAGTGAAGTTTTTGAAGGGACTGGAGGGAGTGGAGGTGGGTTTTGAGGAGGCTGAGCTGCTGGAGGAGACACTGAAGATTGGATTAGTAGTTGGAGAGGTTTGTGTTCCAATGGTGTATTACCTGAAGTTGGATCCCAGGGTGGTCCAACTGCTGGTGAAAGGAGTGCCCATAGTGATGGCAGTGGAGACAAGAAGGAGAGTTGAGGAAGTTATGGCAGAATATGGAGAGGTAGTGGATATCGGATTCAGGGTCTGGGAAAGGACCTCACTCAGGACTAGTGATATGGATGTGAGGATTTGGCTGGCTAGGAAAGAAGCTACCGGGAAGGTGAGGGACTGGCCTTCAGTGATGGTCTGGGGAGCGATCTTGTGCAAGGTAACAAGGGTGAAGAGAAGTGAGGAGGAGGAGGAGGATTTATAAGAAGCACTAGAAGAGTTGAGTGGTGCTGTGGAGTGGTGAGTGAAGGCTTGGAAAGCTTTTGTGGAGTCGACACACTTGGCAGTAGTGGATGGAAAGCAGATTCATGTAGACAAGGAGCAGTGGGAAAGGGCTCAGGGGTGTAAGAGACAGAAGGAACTGCTGGCTAAGCTGGGAGACAGACCATTGGAGGATACAAGCAAGATGAAGGGCATGGGGGGGGCCAAAGTGAGTGTCTGGGCTGGTGAGGGGGGTCAGAAGGCTGGGAAGGAGACAGGGGAGGAATGGTAATGACTCATATGCTGATGGTACACTGGAGGTTTGGAAGGTGGACTGAGAGGACTCCCCTACCCCTACCCCTCTTATCAGGCAAGGCCCAGCTTCCTGAAACAGGGTGGTGGAGGATGTGCCAATGCAGGGGACCCAGAGGGTGCAATTCAGAGTTTCGGAGGTGGCAAATGGGGACCAAGTGGTGGCAGTTGGAGAGGAGGAACTGGTGGATGTCCCAAAGGTATGAGATGAGTCTGCAAGTGCTGGGGCTGACACCACAATGCTGGATGGAGGGAGGCTGGCAACTCCAGGTGGGAAGGAGGTGGGGAACCTACTTTGGATATACCAGATGATAAATAACCTGATAGTGGCAGAGTTGGGGGAGGTGGACTTGAGAGTGATGGGTGATGAGCATTGGGCATGGATACTGCAGAGAGATGGAGTGATGAAGGCATTGAAGGTGGAAATTCTTGTGGTATACCTGGAGGAGGAAGGGTATGAGGTGGATAAGGAGTGGGAGGCAGAGATGGCAGTTGTCGCTGGGGAGAGGGCTGGATACTGCTGGAACAAGCATCATGGATTGCAGCTCTGGCAGGAGGCCTGCCTAGAGTACCAGAAGGAGTTTGAGGAGAAGGCAGATGGGGAGATGAATGACCTGTTGGCTGGATTGGAGGCTCAGAGGGCTGAAGAGGAGGAGGTGACTGTAGAACATAATCTGGACATAGCACAGGAGGAGATGAACATGGAGCAGTAGAAATCAATTGATAACATAACATATTTCACTATGAACAGTACAACCAATATTTTTTCTTTGAACATGAATAGGTTATGGAGCACTGCTAGATATAGGAACATTTCCACTTGGATGAAGAGATTGGAGGCCGATCTCTTCCTCTTGCAGGATGTCAGGTGTGAGGATGATTCTGATAGGATGGAATGGACAAAGAATTGGGGAGGTGTGGCAATTTGGAAGGGCAAGGTTGGGATTCTGGTTCGGAAAGGTAGAGGGGAGATAAGGGATATAATGAGCTTGGAGGAGAGACTGGTCTGGGGGGAGTGGATTTGTACAGGCTGGGAGCCAGTTATAGTTGGCTCCTGTTACTGCCCTGCTGTACGGGGTGAGCATATAGATTGGGTGAAAGGTCTCCAGGTGAGTGGGATCCTTGCAGAGGCTTGGGTGGATATGCTTGGGGGAGATTTCAATATGGTTTTGGATATACTGATGGATAGAACAGATGGAGGACGGGGTGCTGAAAGCAGGAGTGAAGGGCTGGTGGCATAGAAGGAAGTAGAAAGATTAAGTACACTGGTAGATGCTGGTAAAGAGTGCTGGGGGGATAGGAGGGTTTATACGCATTGAGCAGGAGGCCTGGGGACCAGGATCGACTGGATTCTGATGGCCAGTTGCTGGGGCCTAGATGTTTGGAAGTTGCTGGAGGTGGAATGGTGTCCATGGTCGGATCACTGGGGGCTTTTGGGATAGGAGTGCTTTGGGGGGAGTGAGGATGGGCCTGGACATTGGCACCTAAATTCCTCTTTGTTAGATGACAAGACCCAGTGAGATGAGTGGGCTAAGGACATTCAGCTAAGGGTGGAGAACTGGTGGCAGGAAGGTGCCTCAGTTGGGGTTCAGTGGATGAGGATGAAAGAGATGTCCAAGATTTACTAGAGTGAGGCAGGCAAGGAGGCAGGGAAGCAGAGGAGGCGAGAGTGCATTGGGCTTCTACTAGATTGGCTAGGCTCCTAGAGGAGTTGGCGAGGCTGGTATTATTGGAGGGAGAAGAAGATTGGAGATTAATGAGGGCAAAGATGGAGGTTGGGGAACTACAACAGGTGCTGCGGGAAGAGGAAGAGACAAGGGTAAAGCTTGGTGGCATGGCTTCATTGGTAGGATCTGGAGGAAGGGGAGAGGCCTTCCAAGTTTCTTATGAGGGCTCTTAGGGCAAGAAGGGTACAGCAATAGTGGGAAGGAGTACTTGACTCTGAGGGTGTACTAGTGTATGGTGTACAGGACATTCTTGGATTGTTGAAGGAGCGATGGAGTGGATTATGGAGTGAGGAGGAGGGTGGGGCAGATGCTGCTGCCATTGGCTGAACATTGGAGGATTGGCACCCACCACAAGTAGAGGAGCTAGGTGACTTGGTGATGCCTGTACAGGAGGATGAGATCCACCAGGTTCTTGCCACAACAATACCAGGTATGGCACCTGGGGAGGATGGTCTGCCCTGGGACTTCTGGAAGTGAATGGTGGGAGTCCCAGGTGTGATAGGAGAGATGACAGCATTGTGTGACTTTATTCTACAGACAGGGAGATGGGTGGGGGAGCAGGATCTTGGGCTGGTGATGCTGCTTTGTAAGAACAAAGGAAGGCAAGAGGATTGGAAGAACTGGCAGCTGATAATGTTGCTAGATATGGACAGAAAGTTGGTGACTAAGGTACTACAGAAGGTGGCCCAGCAGGTCGTGGGTGTTGAGCAGAGGGGATTTGTGGGTGGTAAGCTCATTAGGGATGGCACAGCCTGGGTACATGGAGTTATTGAAGAGGCAAGGGCCTGTGGACTGGGTGGGCATCTAGTCTTCTTGGACCAGGAGAAGGCTTATGACTGGGTGCGATGAGTCTGGCTGGTGAAAGTATTGAATAGAACTGGGGTCCTGCACCAATTCCAGTCAGCAATGGTCAGCCTACTGGAAGGGAGTAGGGCTGCACTCATGTGTAATGGACATAGAGAGGTAGTATTCCCCCTGGATAGGGGGGTGTCCCAGGGGGACCCACTGTCCCCCATTTTGTATGCTCTTTCCCTGGAGCTCCTAATGGAAAGAATTAGGTGGAGGATAGTGGGGCTCTCTATCTTTGAAATTGGGTGGAAAGTTGGGGCCTTTGCAGATGACATAGTGGTTGGCTTGGGATTGATTGCTGATGTCGAGGAGCTCAAGAAGACAGTGGAGTGGTATGAGGAGAACTCTGGGGCTAAGCTTAATTGGCAGAAGTGTGAAACAATGGTGCTAGGTAATGGCTTGGTAGGAGGAGAGGTTATAGGGACAATCATCCCCACTGGTGAGGCAGTGCAGTACTTGGGCATCTATTTGTCAGTCTATGGGTCAGTTCTGCCCAGGCTTTGGTGGGAGCAGAGGATTGGAATCTGGGAGAAGGTCCTGTGGGGTTGGGGGGGAAGACACTTTTCTCTGGCAGGGTGTGTCTCGATTTTGAACATCTATTGGCTGCTGAAGTTGTGGTATCTGGCTTATCATCTGGACTTCCCAGCCTGGGTGGTGAAGAGATTGATGAAGTTGACAAAGGGATGGATCTGGGCTGGCAGATGGAGTCAGATTGGTTGTGAGACCTTGTCCTTACCAGTGGTGAGAGGTGGTCTTGGGCTGGTTGACTTTCCAAAATGGCTATACTGCTTGAGAGCATGGTGGACAAAGAGGGCAGTGGAGTTGAGAGGAGATGGTTGGGTTCCCCTGCTGCAGAAGATCTCGGAGAGGTGATTATTGCCAAGAGGCTTGACTGGCGATCTACTCTCATTGGTCAGACTTCAGAATACCGAACAATTGCGATATAAAGGATTCTGGTAGGGGATAGTAGAGGGGGTGCACCATATTGGAATTCATTGGCAGGAGAATGAAGGGGAGGTAGCTTGGGACCTGGCAATGTGGAGATGGGATCGTATACTGCTGGGTGGCATTTCTTTAATTGAGTTTGACATTGGTGATGGAATGGAGTATCAAAGGAGTCAAGTCCTTTGGGACCACTGACACTTGAAAAATTGGAATGATACAGAGAAGATTAGCATGGCCCCTGCACAAGGATGACACTATCTTTCTGAGTGGATAGCCCTATATGGGCAAGTTTTTTTTTTTTTTTTGG